>JAGVSQ010004622.1:0-19039 GCA_022683975.1 Rhyacophila evoluta | reverse complement strand
ATCCATATACTCCACTCGGAGTGGATATCTTCATACTGTGTAGATCCATATGCTCGAGTTTGGGAGCGAACATGGTTTAAAAAAAAAAAAAAATGCATATATTATGTATATTAACAATAAGAAAAGTTTTTGTTATGCACCCTACCTCTGGCAACTGTGGCATTTTGGTGGGAGTAGGTTCTGCAGCGACGTCATACTGATGTCCAGATCCTCGCCTGACACTGAACCATCTGCTTAGTCTCCCGCCTGGTGACAAGTCGCCCGGAAGAGATGCGCAGTCCGGAGACGAGACTGCCGATCCCGATGTCGCCACGTTGCCTCCTCCTCCACCACCACCACCTCCACGCCAACGGTCGCAGAGGGTCCTTGCTTTATTCAGCGTGTTTCGGAGTTGACCGTTGCTTCTGTGAAGAAAGAGAATTTTCGTTAAAACTATGGTAAAATGTAATTATTTGGATTGTTCAACATTAGTAGATTTGGTAGGGAAAAAGAAGTAACATATCAACTGCCAAAAAATTAACGAAAAACGAATAAACGATGTAGTCGTCCATGTGAGAAACTTAATACTATGCACTCGTCCGAGTGGGACCCTTAACATTGTTCGCTCTTTTATAGGGTAAACACGCTGCGTCATTGATAGTCAATTAATCAATCATGTATAGCGCAGCTATAATTAAATATTCTGGTTGATCGGCTTTAAGTTTTCCTGAAATTAATTTGGTAAGCCTACCGGAAACTCGGTCAACTATGTGCCTGAATTTCATCCAGTCATGTGACACCACAAAGAGCTTTTTCAATATAGAAATAATCGATGAAATAATTTTTACCGACTATACGCAAGCAGATAAAGAAGTGAGTTCGTGATATCGAATTTCAGTACAAGCTATATTACTGTATAACGTGATGTTTGCTTCGTCCCCGGTTTATATTGAGAAAATACATCCGTGATGTTTCAAATCTCAAAAGAGGTTCGTTAGCAATATTATAAACCCTGCTTTTTAACTGACGCCATTATAATAATCCACATATATAAAATAGTGCGTACAACGAATGTGTTTGTATATGTGTTTCATTAATAGTAATTATAAAATTGTCCTGCAGTTTTCAACGAAAGATGCAGAATCATTGCTTTCGTTATTGGAACATTAATAGCCTTGATGAAGTGTCGGTAAGATACAATTACACGACAACGATAGCTCATACAGCGTAATATAATTATTATTTCAGAACATACCTACGCATAACAGATCATGATATAACAAACAAACTCATGGTTAATTGACAGTTGACAATAACGCTGCTCAACTGGGTGCAATGATCGCACATGCTGTTGCATACAGTGCTTCATTTGGATCATAGTTTTCTCGCGGAGGATATTATTTATTTTATTGTGACGTGACAATACAAATAATCCATTTGCAGATAATTCTGCCACAATTATCACTATTTTTAATAATATTTCGCAGATTGAATGTATTAATGTAATAATTCGCAATAATAAATGATGGGTTTACTTTCACTACGGAACAGTTATATATATTTTTTAAATAATTTAATAGTTATAATTTAATTTATAAAGAAATCGTTTCGAAAATAACAATACTATTGTATTCAATAAGCGATATGACTTGCACACGCTATATTCCTTATCCGGGAAAATGGAAAAAATGGACGAAGAAAAAATTGTATACAAATCTTCTGATTCTTCAAGACCGCGATGTATGTCTGGAAGGTGACAAGTAATGGCGGATCTTTGAAATACATACATGTATATATATAATTTTACAGTCAGTTCGCTTTTACTCATGTATTAACAATTATAGTGTGGAAAGTATCAGAACCAAATAATTAAAAACAATAACACAGTGTCGTACAAGATTAAAACATTGTCAGGTATCCAGTTTGTATTTACTTGGCAGATCCTCCGTTTTAAACCAGTTCAATGAATAATTATGCTAGTTATAAAGTCGTCGACAGCTAATTCGGTTGTCATTAATAATTGTAATAATTGATGGTGTGACAACTGCAGCGTAAATGATAGATGAGTAGTTAGTGTTACATATTAGACTATATAGCAAGTTTATTGTAATATCTCAAACATCAAAATTAACACTTTCACCTCACATGTTCAAGCACTGTAAGAGTATGTCGCGTGTCCTTTGATTATCCTATGGCGCCAATTATGAAAATCTTCAACCATATCATATTACATAATAAATTGTTGCGATGTGTAAGTTATAATATAAATAACTACGTGACATTAGTATGGTTTGAAGTTATGCCGCAAATATATGCATCGTCATGTCGAGAGAAACATTATGAGGAGACAGTCTTTTCGGATGTTTTTTACCCTCTGATACAGTGTGCGGATTTACCAACAGGCGCCTTAGGCGTCACAATAATTGAATTATTGAAAGGGGCCTCAAAAGCAAAAAGCACATATTTTACCCTGACAAGCTTAAAAAACGAGACGATATAATTTATTAAAGGAAGTATTTTTTTAGTTGGCGTGAGACCTAAAAAAATAAGTTTTTTTTATAAATGATCTCAGTGCTTAGGGGCCTCAAAATGGAATTGCGCCTGGGGCCTCTCAAGTGCTAAATCGGCCACTTCTCTGATACCATTGGGTTACAAGATTTGTCTAACGATATCATGGCATTATAAGTATGTATTCGTAAAACTGCGATGATATGGGTATATGATGAAAGATTCCAATACAATTTCGATTATTCTATTTATGACAGTTTGAAGCTAAGATATTTTTTGTCTTTAATTAATTACTTTTGATACTCATATATTCGCTACTCGTACACCACCCTCCATTACGTTCTGTGGGCTGCAAAGTGCGAGAAGTACCCAGGATCAACCTAAACAGACAATCTTGGTGAAAATATGCACTAGTGTGAACGATTTGTAATCTGACTAAGCCCTGCTACTGTCAAGTTTTAAGGATAAAGAGACCTTCTCGTCCACTGCAGCATATGGAATTTTATTAAAAGGCTAAAAATTATTTTTTTCTTCTCGTTCTCAAGTAAACAATATGTAACGCCGTTCACCATTGCAGCTGATTAATAAGTACTGGAAATCATCCGCTTTAACACTAAACTTTAAAGCGTTTAAGAACTTAAGAAAATAATATGTAAGAAAAGATTGTTTGTCAACCGTGAGATGCCATTTTTTTAAATGCATATAAAAATATCTTTGTAGATAGATCCATAACAGGAAATCAGCGATAGATAGATATAAAAGATTTTTTTAATTTTACAATTTTAGCGTAATAGTCTGTATTGAGTAACAATTTTTTTTATGCTGTCGATGTTGTTATGTCTCATAAATACCCAACTTTAAATAATTTTAATTTTAATGTACTACAATACGGGGTATATATTAATTATTTCACGATTTATGAATTTTAAAATCTCAAAGCCATGGAGTTGTCTAATAAATTACACACTGTGAAGTTGAATTTTTATCAGGACCCGAAATAAGTAATGTAACCACCGTGCTTATAAATAAATTTAACGGAGTGTTTATATCTTAATTTCTACCGTTAGGTGGTGCTGTAGGTTACAATGTTCCCACTGAAGTGTTGCCAGTTGAATGAATTAATTGCTTAAATTTAAGATGTTCGTAACGGGGCATGGTTAGATAATAGATAGAATGTGTGTTCGTGAATGACAAAAGATAAAACGGCCTTTCTAAGCGGCGTACATTTTAGTATTTAACAGCGGGTAACATTTGACATCCGATTCATAACATAACTTCAAAGATGGCGGTCAAAGCGAGCGGCTGTCAATGTGTTTAAAAAACGAAGACGATGACAATAACATTGTAACGGATCAGAAAAACGAAAAAAAAACGTTTGACGAAAAATCTAATACCGACATGGTAGCAGGCTGCTAATATGACAAAATATAAATTACATGGGGACAAAAACATTCAGGCAGATAAAGTTAGTATAAATACATATTATATGTCATTACTTTTTAGTGGTAATAAATGTTATGTTTATAAATTGTATAGGATCATTTTTTTGTGCTGCAATAGCCATAAATAATTTAATTATATGTAGTAGATTTTTTCGGCGTCATGATGGATTATATCTTGGTTTGAAGGTGAAGTGGTTTTACACTAACTGTTGTCATTACTGTTATAAGCATACTAGTAATAATACATAACTAACTAAATAATATATTTTTAACATGTATTGTAACAGTTTAAAAATAGGGTTTTACCGAGTAAACGTTGATTTCATTAATTCTCCGACTGCTGATAGCGCACCTGTTGAGGTCATGTAGAAATGATAGCTGTGTTGCATAAAAAGTGATGGTGCTTTTACTTATTTTACTTCCGGTTAAAATATTTTAAAAGTTAAAATAGACCTTCTCAGCTCCCCCGTAGCGTAGTTGGTAGCGAGCGCGCCTAGTAATCAGGGGAATACGGGTTGGATTCCCCATCTGTCGGATTTAAAAAAATCCAAATGTTCAGGACTGGATACCCATTGGTTGAGCAATTGTCTGACAAACAATTATCGTGAAAAATAATCCGTCAAGACGTCATCAAGATCAATATACTTCACTTTCGGAGTGGATATCTTAACACTGTGTAGATCCATATGGTCCACTTTGGGAGCGAATATGCCCTGTGATTCCTTTGTTTTTGAAAATGGAAATATATGACAGGACGTGAGTACTGTGCCAGAGATTGTAGGATCCAATGGCGGTGATGTTCAAAATAATTTGAAGAATCTTATAATTTAAAAAATAGGATTCAATGAACAATGTATTGAGCAATTGACAGACTATATATTATTGTCTACATTTACATAATATTATGTATTATGTATGCCGCGGTGTTAAACTGGGTTTTGAATGTTTAGAATAGCTGAAATAATTATCAATTCTTCGCCCACACACAATTTTAACTTGCGCAGGTCCCTTAGCTTTGAGGCACTTACCGTAAGATAAAAATATGCCTACCACCTTGTGAGAACGAGCTCGTTAAAAATCACTGGAAACAAACAATGTATGTAAAATAACTAACGCGTAATAAGCATTGCCGGCACGCAACAAAAAATGATAGATAAATTGCATTTCAGTGCCTATCAACGAGGACATCTACCATAAATTATAGTCGGTAGAATTTGACCTATTATTTACCAAATTGTGCAATTCCCAATGGTCATTTTCTTATTTGGTAAAATACCGATTAACCAAGAGGTAGAAAATGATAATAGAGGAAGTCTGATGCATTTTATCTTGGTTGGTTATTGCCCAATTCTGCACGGACAACTTGCTTTCTGATCCCAACCACTGATAATGATTGAAAGTGAAGCCACTATTTTTAACACCATATTCGCTTCGAAAGTGAAGCATATGAATCCATACAGTGTGCAGATATCCATTTTGAAAGTGGAGTGTATGGATCTGACAATGAAAAAACATATTTTGACAGATTATTTTTCACGAGAATTGTTTGTCAGACAATTGCTGAACTCAATCGACATCCAATCCTGCATTTTTAGATTTATTTTTAAAATCTGACAAACGTGGAAATCGAACCCTCATTCCCCGGAATGCAAGGCGCGCACGCTAATCTCCACGCTACCGAGAGACGTGATTGAGTTGTATTGGGGTATTTGCTGAAAATGTTGCAAAAAAAAATAATTCTTACTGACAAGAGTTAACTAAATAATTGTACTTAGATATACACGCGATGCATATAATATGCGTCTGATTGAAGCAACTTAGTAGTGCACAATAAAGTTTTAATTCTATAAAGCTTAATTTAAAAAAATCGAATTTGACAAATCAAGGTTGAATAATCGACTTGTCTGTTGTTATTGTGTTTAGTTTCGCGACATTGCTAAGATAATAAAGCTGGATTGGAAACATTTTTTTGACACTGTCGCACTGAATGTGGAATATGTGAATATGGAAAGCTACTAGACAGATTGCTTGCAACTAAAAAGTTTGAACTCGGCAACGGAGGCAATGTTAGACACTATTATCTCTAAAGTAATTTGATCGATGAAAAAATTTCGATTTCAGAATTTTTAGACAATTAATGTTCTAGATTTTCTTTGCAGAGGATTGTCCGCATTCAAAGTAAATTTCTAATGAATGTAGGATTTATTAAATATTTCAAACTATACGTTTTCTAAAACAAATGCTAGTTACAGACGAGAGCAGTTGTTAAATCTGTCAAATCCAGATATAATTGAATAGGCAGTGTGGTGTATCGTCCCACGCAGTCACGCCGAGGAATAGGTAAGCAGCATTTGTAACTTAAGTGATGCATCATCGCTCTTTCACCATCTCTCACACATTGTGATGCGATTTATCATAGCAGTTGAGATGTCACCCATTGTGGAGGAGGATGAGGTCGTGAGAAAGGAGACTAAGGTATTGTATTGCACACAACGAAACATTGAACCAGTCTAAAATAAGTTAATTTGTAACACAATATATAAAATTAATAACGAAAATGAATTCCCGAAAGGAAATAATCATGAAATTTAAACTAAATAACTAAATAAGAAGTAGTATACAAAACGATTATTATTAAGGATAGTATTGACATAATTATATATCTAAGAAAATGAGTATGTTCCTTGAAATTTTCCACCATATATTGCATCCTTACATCCTAGTTTTATCATATGTATTCAGAGATTTAACAACGCCACGCGTGCCTCAATTATGGTTGAACAATGTCTCAGAAGTAATCACCCAAGTCTTATATTGACATACACCTGAAAGTAATTTATTAATTTGTATGACCGTGCAGCAGCACGAATTAACGCAAAATTTGTATGTGTGTATATTGAAGTTGATATTGGTGTCAGATGATCCGATCGAGCTCAACAGCAGGCTTAACTGACTTCAGAAGGTCTACAGCCACATACATAAATGTTGACTATTCTATGATGCAAATAATAGTTTGTACGCAAAAGTGTGTTTAAGAGTCGAAAATAATCAATTGAACGTATTTAAAAACATATCAAACTAGTCTGAATCGAACTATCGCGAGGTGGACATTTTTGGGAAACAAATTGGTGCCATTTTCGTGATGAAATGATACGGATAAATTAAGTTTTAATTTAGAGTATTACCAGAAAAATATCTATGGCAATAAAAATAATTTCGTGGATTGGATGTATTCCATTAAAGTTTTAAACATTTAAAATTTTCAATAAATAACCACGAGCTATGAATCGGTAGCCAGGAATATCAACCTTCACCTTCAATTGTTTGTTTTTGGACTAGTATTGTACTTATTTTAATATTACATTTAGTTTTATTAATCTAATGAGCATGTTTTTTTGTAACTGCCTATTTAGCTATTTTTGTATACTATCTTGTTAACGCATTAAATTAATTCTTTATAACGACTACATGTGTCTAGTTATTATTTATGTATGTACCCTAACTAAACTAATAAAAAATTCTTTGTAAAAATTTGGTTGTCAAAACAAATGACACAGATGGCAATGTCATGGACGCATATAAATATCTAACTTGGATACAAAACTTTTTTTCTGTTTATGGTGCAAATGAATCATTACAAATGATAAATACTGTTTTTCATTTGATACAAAATAGATCTTGGATGACAATTTACCATGAACTACTGCGAGCAAGACAGCAACGCGTTGTTATATCGATGCTTTTTTTGGGTTGAGATATTCGAGTGCACGAGGACAGGCAGAATAACACGTTGGTTCGTCAATGCGAGTCCTTCACCAGAATATAATCATATTCTTCTAAAGGTGTGGAACACAAGCGAGTTGGAGTTGGAGCAAGCATCCTTATATATAATAATCCCTATATTACTATAGCGGAAGTAAAAATTAATGCATTTTGTAAAATACCACAAATTCAAATATGTCATACAAAAAAGGAAAGGAACTTCGATAAAAGATTCCCTAAATTCGGATGATGAAATAACGCTACAAAATGCATATGGTTTCTAGTATTACGAAAATAATACAATAATTTATATTATAATGAAATAGATACTCATTTTGTTCAAAAATCAAAGAAATGACTTCTTATTTCGTTTGGGAATAACGCAATAATAATTAATATGTGTAAATATAAAGCTTGTTAATGGGAGGAAATATAGATCGTAAATTGATCAGAAAATATCCGGCAATATATAAATAAGAACAAATTACGATTTTATGTCAGATACTGACTGATACATTACAAGTCGAAATTTAATGAATTATTATGTATAAATAATTAAGGAATAAATCAATACTGATACCAGCAAAGATAATAACTTTGAATGAAATATATTGGCCGGATAGATTATTTACAGGCAATGCTTTCAGCAATTTTACTATTGGTTATGTTATTGTTATTACGAGGCAAACATGGCATTTGAAAATCGAATTCGAGCGACGCCATTTTGTCTCCTGTCATCGATAAACAAAATGTCCTCGCATTGCCTTTCAATCACGATTTGCACAATGTTAATAAAGTACACTTTTAATGAGTTCGCAAGTGAGGTGGCGAGCGCGATAACAAACTAAACGTGTACACTGAGCCCATAAGGTTATTTTAATTAATGTTTTTAGTTTCTATTAGATACGAAGTCACCGAGTAAAATAGTTTTATCTGTTCTGTAAATCTGTCAATAATCAGTACATTTGAAGTAATGTTAACACAAAGACGGCAGTCGGTCCTTTACAAATACTATTCTTAAACCTGACTCCACCGATTCATTAAATTATTTTACACAATACAAAACATCGTTTAAAAAAGGGCTTCTTCGTGATGTGGTTTACAAATATCATAATTCATTTGAATAATAATTCTATAAGAAATAATAAGACAAACAAATATTATGAATGCCAATTACAAACATTCCGAATAAACATACAAGTATAATATTTTTCCTATATTCAGTTTTGAGTTCGAAATTCCAATACAATGAAACAAAATGAGTGGTCCTACGAGATTCGTTATAACGGAATTCGAACTGTATTTCAATATATCATAAGTAGATAGTGAAATTAATATTTAATTTAGCAAATCATGAACATTATGTGACAACTTATGTGTATATTTGTTCTTTCAGTTATTGTAATAAAATTACTATTATCATATACGATTTTATACGGCCGTTAGAATATATCTTATAAATTCGTTATTGTACATGTATAATATATGTAAACAATGATTGTTTTTATACGCACAACTGAAATGCGAAGAAGTTTACAAATTTCAAATAGTTTTCTTTCGGTGTAGTTTGATTTAGCCCTTTTGCTTGACGAAAGGCATACGTCGTAAACTTTAGATAATTACACTCCAACGCTGTGCATTCGCACGTGTTTTCTAAAAAGGTTAATTATTATTATTTTAGAACGATTTAACTAAATTCACAAAAAATATATGAAACTAGTAAAATGTTATTGATTAAAAAATCCTTTTATCCAAAATACATTTATATGCCATAATAATTTCTCGGGAGCTTGTGGAAGCTTCGTTCTGATGAACTTTTAATTGTCTCTAATTTAAATGCATCGCAGACGCGATCAGCTGACCGAAAGCCAAAGCTAAATTTCTAATGAGAATTCGAAATACTAGCCAACCCGCCAGATCGATAGATTGGATATTAGCAATATTGACAGTGGCGTGTAATGGCGTGTATTAAATGTATAATTATGTTTGTAACTACTCCTTTTATACTATTTAATAACTATAACATAATATATACAAGGCTGTATTTTTTTAAATTGTAAGGATGTATATGCTTAAACAAAATTGTCACCCTGTTAGGGATATTATATGTATATTATAAGTAATCATTTGGTATGAAAGTTCAATGAAAAATGAATACGAATAAGATAGTAGCCATATAAATATATATTTATATTCAAGATTTTGAATCGAGAGCCACATTGTTTAATAGTGTCTCATGTAATTTATTATAAAGCAATAATTTTAATAAAAACGCATGATGAAGTTATCTGAATAGTAATAATTATTTAAAAGATGAAAATAGGGCGATTAGTAAAAAACGTTAAGTGGTTCTTAATATTTAGTCATTGCCCTTTCTGAAAGAGGGGCATTTTCACGAAAATTGATTAGCAGCCAATCAATCACTGGAACGTCTTACATTTCTTATAGTTTTTAAAAATGTTATGGAGCTGCGAATCCGTGATACAGAAGCGAACTCGCTTACCAATGGCCACCAAGCCATCATAGTTCAGTTGGTAGTAGCTTATGACACCATATAAGAAAATATTCCTTGGCGTAGAGCTGATTAAATATAAAGATATTTTTTTTTCAAAATAAAACATTTAAAAAAATCCAATTATTTACTTCACCTTGTATTATTGGTCATACGAAGTTTTTCTGTATCCCAGCATAAAATGGAGTTAGTCGAAATGAAAAAGCGGACTTTCTTGCGAAGGCGGTGATTAATAATCCATATTTGGACCTGTCAATAATTCTATATACGGATCAATTCGAAATTTTCAAAATAATAATCTTATGAATGAAACTAAAAAATCGTGGCCTCCGGAAGGGCATAAACTATACATATTGATGTATTATTATATTTTGACTTCCATGATTTGCACTGACGTACGCCACTGATTCCTATTTCTATTTCCAATCTAATGTTTGCAAATTTCCACTCGGTTGCTGAAATATAACCAAATTAGCAGATGATTTTAAGCACTTCGATACCTTTATTAATTCAAATATTTACATTAAAATCTTCTCTATAACGATTATATAAATGATTTATTGTAATAGAATTAGGGTCTGCGTGGGCGTTTAGGATTTTGAAGAAAAACATGGAAACGCAATCTCGTAAATAATTAAAATAATTATTACGTTAGCAGATAAACTGAAAACTCAAAAGACAAAAGACTCGTGTAAATTTGGCACTGAATTTCCATAAGCCAGAGGTTTTTACTGAAATTATGCAGAACACTGAGAAGGTTTAAAGTATCAAATTTTGATTAACTTTTTCAACTGTTATTTTTCGCCAGTATAATGTTTCAATATAATTATAAATCAATATATATAATTATAATGTTTCAGATTTCAACATTTTCAATATTTCAATATTTTGGAGAGGTATATAGGAATACGATAGAAGTTGTGTATGAAATTTTACCAATCCGTCACGATAAAGTCTCCAAATTCGGAGCGGGCGCGGTTGAAAAACTATGATGAAAATATATAAATAATTTTCCTAAATGAGCTGACATTTTTTGCGGCAAACCAGAGCAGACATTTTTCTGAGTAAAACGCTGGGATTAAAAATTATAAGAAGGTACATAACGAATATCACTTACTTATTTTGAGACAACCTTCATAACACTGTATATTAGCTAAATCTGTTTATAAAACCAGACAACTCCGCATTATACTACGTTATATACACGAAAATACGTTGAAGCGAAAGACTAGTTTGTGCACTATATATTGTATGCTTTTCGAATTTATCTATTATTTTGACTATATTGAAGTTACGCAGTTTTAGATTGGGTGCCATTTTCTTTCATATCAAACATAGCATATAATATTCTAAATATTATACATTGTAATAAGTCATACAACAACTAACAACTCAACAAATAGTCGAACGCACACAGTTAAATTGTTGTTCATCGTAATGTTTATTTGGCCACGCTTGTGTTGCTTCGGGCACCATTATGACAAATACACATATACCTCGCTATAGGGCCGCTCTTTATACGGCCTTTTCAAATGTTGGAACTTTTTCGATTTACGGCCCACAATGTTTCGTTATACGGCCAAAAACGGTGTAGTGTTAGCCACCTTCTGTTTAGTTTCAGCTTCTCACTTAAGGCGGCACTGCTACATTTTGCCTTAAGAAAATATGAGAAACGCTTGGCACAACATTGTCATCAAAGCGATGATGGGAGCATATTATCGCTTATTGATTCTTCATGTTAATGTTCGTCATCAGATTAAAACCGTTTTTAAATATTTAAATAAAAATAAGAAAATACTTTATGGACTACAATTATTTAATTTTATAAAAAAAAATGAAACAGATCCAATCGAATACGTGTGGGTTTAAAATAATTGATTCATTATACGGCTTTTTGCTTTACGGCAACACTTTTTCGGAACGCATCTAGGCCGCAAAGCGAGGTATGGGTGTATACGAGAAAGAGAAGAGGTGGGAAATAAATATATCTACTCGGTTTTTCAAGGTCGTAGAGTTTGAAAAAAAGGTATAACACGTGAAAATATATATTTTTTTTATATTTACAAAGAAAAAACTTAGGTGACATAATGTGTAAGATATATTTAAAACAGATCTTCTTGATATATTATCACATTATTTTGATAGTAAAATCCGATTTATGTACAAGGAGAATCGAAATAGCACTATTTTTGTGTTTCCGACGGAAATGGATGTAATAAATTCAGCGGCAGACGGCCTTGGGAATGAAAACGGTCTTTTCAAAACCACGCAAATAATTATAGGAAATTTACATAACTAGACCACATTTTGTGTCACGTGAAGATCTCCTTGCTTCATTTTAAGTTACTACAGTATTGTTATCAGGCAGCGATTAAATTTCAGAATAATATCCATTGTTTGAGTTGTCACCTTATTTCACCAGCGACAATGGCCGATGCAAAAAATCTGAATTTATACCATATTGATTTATCATATCAGGTACGTAATAACTCTGACTGCTGAACGGTGATATATGGTTGGTTGTGGTATTAAAAAAAATTATAACAACGACCATTTTGTATCAATTTTTTTTTTAAATGCCGTGTATTATAAACAAGAAAGGCAGCATATTAAAAAAAAACAACACAATCAATTAAAAATAATTATATACGGTAGCATATCTCGTTTGGATTTTTAAAAATATTGTGGCGGCCATAGAGATTGTAAAACTCTTTACCGAATACTAAACAATAAGTGTGAGACTTACTGAGTTTATTTAAATCAGATCGCTTATTCTTTAAAAGAGAAAGAAACGAACAGTACCGCAGGCGAAAAAAATCATTCTTACATCGTCGCCAATAATGCAGGAACACGTATCTTGGCACATCTTTGCACTGACACATAATTTAAGCATGTATTATAAACGTATGTGTTAATGCAAAAAAAATGGTTAAATAATACAAGATATTACATTAATTAAAACTCTACTTTACAAAGTAACTTAAGCCAAAAAAAATCAGGATACGTGTTCCTGCAATATTGGCAACGATATATATTTGGTATTATTAAGCTCCAACTTACAACCGATCAGAATATCAATATTTTATTGGTTATTAGATAATCGAAGCATGTTTTTTGGATCGGGTTTAAAATCCATTCTAAAAGTAATTTTCTTTAAAACTTCGCATAATTATCTTCAATAAAAAAATATATTTAAAAAATACACGATGGCTTTTCAGAGTCACGGCGGACACAGAAGACTTGGAAATAATGTTTGGTGACCTGTGGGTCGATGATAGTTTAAAAAAGAAAAAATCGCATATTTTGGTGTGGTGTAAGTATTTCTAATCGATTTTACTTCGGTATTAAATATTAAGATAATGTTGATGCGGTGTAATAGCGGATTACGTATTCAGCTGAGCAAATAGAATACACCAGGAAAGAAGTTAAGTCATCCGTGGCTAGGCAAGGGTTAAAAGTCGATAAAGGGTTAAAAGTAACGTTCTTAGATGCATTTCGCAAGTGCGCATAATAAGCGCAAACAAATCGTCACCGCTCAAATTCAACTGTATTATATTAGTTTTAAGAGTGTTATAGAATTGAATACACTGTAGCGATTTATTTTTAATATTTGATAAATTGTAATTTGATCAGTATTAAAATCGATAAAACAGAAATCCTCAAGAAATCTTTTCATAATCATTCATATAACTTAAATTGAATTCGTTTTTAAAAAAATGTACGTGGAATCCAGAAGAAAAATCACAGTGGAGAATAAAAATTAATTATTTTATTAAAGGCTTAACCATTTGAATGGCAAACAACAAAATATCGTTATTAGAGATAACACCGAGAAATGCTATCAACGGTCATTTATCATGCGTAATGGCTAGAAAATGTAGCTAGTTAGTAGATGTGTAATTTTTTTTTTTTTATCAAACATAATTATAGCATTTCTCGCCAAGATTCTAAGACTCTGAACAACACCATAGCAGCTAACAGATTAATTATTAATAATACCAAAAATAAAAAAAATCTCTAATTTCATGACCTCTCTCATTTTCTACAATAAATACATTAATACAGGTCTGCATAATTATCATAATAAAAAACTCGCTTTCGAATTTGAGCAAATTATGTCAATATGTATATTTAAAGTAGTATGTATATTGTGTCCTTTTTTTTACTTTTCTGAAAGTTTTTTTTTTAATTGTATTTCTTTTACGCAACTTTGGTATTTTATGACACGTTTTAAATGTTGTTATATCTTCACAAAATAAAAAATAAATAGATTTGTACTACGGCTTTCATCGGTAAGGTAGTTTGGTTGATTTTTATACGATTCGGCGTCGAATCATTAGGGGACGAACTGCAGTGCAGTCTGCAAATAATGTGTTATGCATTTGGTGTAGTGTGGTGGAACTCGTGAGTCGCAAAAGTGGAACGTGAGACTCCAAGATCGATGGATTAATTCCGAAATGCTTTACTTTATGGGATTTGCCGCCGGCGACTAACTTTGGCGTTTTCCCGAAAACTTAGTTTGCGATAGAGAAACTAATATGACATCAAACGTCACCTGGTCATTTATTTAATATTTTGTGACATACGTAAATAGGTTAAGACGTGGGTGTACGTCGAAAACACTAGAGCTGAATGGTTTAAATCAAATACGTGGATCTAAGATACGTGGATCAGGAATCAAGCAATATGATGTACGATTAGTACCATTCAGACATGCCAGTTTTCGTTAGCTCTGATGGATGTTAGCAGCGTCTACCAATACTGTATTAGTTCATAAGATCGACGACATTATATAGATATATTATCTCACATTCGTGGGCTGAGCTGTATCGATTGTACGGCTGTGAAACTTTTAAAACTAATGTAATGACAAATTTAGAAGTTGAAACTAGAATTGACTGTAATACCTGGTGACAATTATATAAATGAAAGCTTGCGGTGAATTTTTCATATCGCTTGATTATAACTCAGTTATTTATTATTATCAAATGAATACTTTTAATACAAGCTAAATGAGTGATGGGAGTTATTATTAAATTCATAACTGTATTAAAATTTTTAAATGTAAGTTGTGATAAAAGACTTGGTTATAGCCTTTCATGCATACCCGTATAGATTAAAAAAGTATGCAGACGAAATTCAGATCGCAATTAACAACTTACGTGAGTTCAAATTTTAATATTTGATATTATTGTAAAAATCGTACATGAGATTTGAAAAAATCAAATGGTACTGAGTTTGAAATTAATTAATTATTTATTTATTAGGATTGGTGATTTAAATGGACATTTAAAGTATTCAATGGTTTTAGATTTGATATAAGTGTAAATATTCAATTAAACCCATGCCTGGTTGTAAATAGACTTTAAAAATTCCTGTTTCCTATCCAGACATAATTATATTTTCAGTTCTTCTTTGTAACGAAGATGACAACTCATTTGTAAGTGTGACACCAACTTGTAAACTCCGTTTCATTTAAAAATTCCGGTCAATCACGTATTAATTTCCATCATCGTATGCATTTTAAAATAGAGTACACTTAATCGTATAAACTATTATGATTAAATCTAAAATATTGGATTTAAATACAGTATATATACAACAATACAATAAAGATTATCTAAGGCGTTCTGTTTGATTACGTACTTTGTATAATATGATGAATTCATTAACAAGCAATCTATTATATTAGATTGCCGAGTTTTCATTTATTTGAAACTATTGTATTAAAGTATCTACGGTTTTAAATCAACAATAATAGTACGGGGAAAAGTTTCCAGTTTATGAAATAATAACATTTTCAGCGTTATAGTATACTGTGTATTTGAATAAAAAAACGTTTAAATATTCATAAAATATACTCGTATGTTACACAATAACGATGTTCCTTTTTATAAACTACGGACCAGAAAACCTGTATATGGACCAATACGTGTACAGCATGAAAATCTTGAATAATTGTTTTGCACGAAAAATCAGCGAATTGGATTAACAGTCTTGAAATCTTTATCTTTTATCAGTTTACTATGCAGGTACAGGATTTGAATACTCAGCCATCGAGATAATACTTAAATAATAGTATTGAAGATGGTGCTTAATAGAAATTGATTTTAATTTCAAATGCTTGTGGAGTTCAAACGATTTTCTATTGGTAGATATTCGTGACTTTGAATTTCAATTTTGGCATTTTCAGGTTGTAGTTACGCGAGCGAGATGTACGTATACTCAGACTGAACAAGCTATTGAATCGGGAATGAAAATTAAAAGAAGATTTCGTATAAAGTTTGCAAGTAATTTAACTGTTTATAATTTTGACACTATAGTAACGAATACTACTGGAAATACAAATTTGATTGCCAAAGAAGTAAATAAATATAATATCAATTTTCACATCTTTGAAGTCGCAACTGGAATCACTGCGTGGCGTCTATGGCTTGCCATTTGCGGTGTATTTTTTAAATATTAAATTATCCTCGTGCAACGAATAAATCTCGCGGATGGTAAAATGGCGACCAGACCAATTTGTCAACCACATAATAACATTATTATTGTTAATGTTAAGTCATTTCCTTATCTCGTTATATACTGCACATGAAAACGCGACTGATGAGCATCGTGCTTTTAATTCATAAGAAGAGGAAAATGAAACGGCGACAATATACACTAGTTACGTTTCCAGTTATTGCTAACAATACTAGTAAACGAGTGTTAATCTTGATAATGGTGTCACAACTGATATAACTATTAAAAAACTGATTAACCTGTCGAATTATACGCTAATACAGTGTTTCTCAACCCGTATTTATATGGTCCTCTGAGAGGCACAAAACCCCTTCAAGGGATTCAATTTAGGGAGGCAAAAAAAATTGTAAGGGAGGCACAGAATATTTATCAGACTGAAAATACATTACACGAACTAAAATAAAGAAATAATAAAAATGTCGTATTACATAATTACAGGTTGACAAACGCTGTTTTAATATATCTATAGTTAAAAATGTGGATTTTTCATCGTGACCATTTCTAAAGTGTAGTATATGGATCTCCGCAATGTGAAAACATGTTCTGAAAAATTATTTTTCACGACAATTGCTCAACTCAATGAGCACCCAGCCTTGCACTTTCAGATTTACAAAAATCAAGCAGATGTGAGAATTGAACCAGCACTCCCCGGATGCGAGGCGATCTCGCAAATCTCTGCACTACCAGGGATACAACCAGTAGAATACATGTGTTTTACTAATTTTATAAAAGTGATACAATAACTTTTCCTGAAAATAAATTACTAATGGAATAACATGAACAATGCTTCTGTAAGATGTTCTGAAGCTGAAGATATAGTTTGAATCTTCGTGTGTTTGTACTGATTCCATGCAATGCATAATTTTCTTTAACATTTGTAGTGTCGCTGTTTTTGTGGCGATATCTGTGTCTTAAGATAACGAGAAATAAACATTTTTATCTAAAATCAATTAAAAATTGAACAGGTCTTAAATCATCCATCAGCATTCTCAACAATACTATCAACCGAGGGTGGCTACTGGAAATTTAATTTAAAGTTGGAACAACTACATATTTAAATAATGAAACTTCAACGCAATAGAGTACAGTAAATATATGAACTTCAACTGTCATTTAAAAACCAAATAATTTCGCAAACATATTGAAAGTTTTTACGTCCCTTTCTTCAGTCGAAGTACAGGTCTAGGAAAATTGTAGAAAACATAAAGTTTTACTGTTTTAAAAGTACCACGGAGTCTCGTAACTTTTAACGACAGAGAGATTTTCTTATTTCATTATATCCATGCTTTATAACAGTTTTTATCATATACATATACCGTATATATACAGATCAAAACGAACCAAAGTTTTAAGCGGTAAGCGGTTGAAATCGGAATTAATTTTCTTTAGTACTAAACTTAAAAGAGAATGACCAAAATTTAAGTAACTTATTTGAAAGAGCTTAGAGATATTTAGCCACAATTTATCCTATAATTTTAGAGTTAGCAAGAAACAATTTTGCTGAATAATAGGAAATTATATTTAGAGTAATTTCACCTCAAATAATAACTTGCTGGTTTATTGAGTTTTTTTAATCGTTACGTAGGTTTGAAAGTGAATCATATAGTGAAGTACACAGTGTGAAAAGTGGTGTACATAATTTATGAATCTCTACAATGTGAAGAGAGAATAACTTTCTCGAAAATTAGCTGTCTGGCAATTGCCCAACTCAATAAATATCTAGAACTGCATTTTTGGATTTTTTTAAATCCGGTATAAAATTGTATGAGACATTTATCTGCTATATTTTAAAAATGTATATCGTCGCCAATATTTCAGAAACACGTATCTCGATTTTTTGGTCTAAGTCACTTTAAAAAAATATAGTTTTATTATATCTTGTATCATTAGTACATTTTTGCATCAACACAGAATTTGTACATGTTTTATAAATACAATATATATTTGAACACAAAAATGTGCCAGTGATACGAGATACTGCAAAAAATATACATTACAAAGTGACTCATTACAAGTCACTCAAGTTCATGCAATATTGGTGACGATATTTCAAGGCTAATCCTTCCTCGACTGTATGGATTAGGCATTTTGAAATAAGTCAACTGTCATTAGAACCACAATATATGATGGGAAGAAAAAAGTTTTTTTTTCAATAATTTGGACATTTAAGAATATTCATCAGCATTTTTACTTGGTATTGTTTATTATGGAAATGATCTCACCAAAATAATTTGTATAAAATCCGTATTATAATTATACAACTCTGAGACTTCTGTACTTGCGGGTGTATGGATACTATCCATGGCTTTATCCA
>JAGVSQ010004621.1:0-19039 GCA_022683975.1 Rhyacophila evoluta | reverse complement strand
TTGGTCTGATGATTTTTTTCGCGGTGCACTTGGAACAAGCTCGCGGTGCACCGGTGCACCGGTTAAGAACCACTGGGTTAATGTATAATATTATATTGACCAGCAGTCATCATAAAATAATATATTTGAATATGTATTTAAATTTTTCATCTTATCTTTTCATCATTAGATCCACGTGACACTACTGAGATTGAAATTAATATTCAATAATCACCATCCATAGATAGTATTAATTATCACTTTCCAATTAGCATAATGTATTAACGATAATTGCTTCAGACTGGTACCTACATTATTAATATATCTACGAATGAATTTAGTTATTGGAAAACAGGAAATAGTCATGCTCGATTGGAAAACTGTGATAGTATGGAGATAAATAATTATCGACGAACTAGTCTACGGAAATGAGACAAAGTCATGTTTTTTTTCTTTCAATTAAGAGCAAAATTAACATCTTTCGTTCATGAACATTTCTTATCCACACGCACCGTATAGAAAAAAACAAATACTTCATAAATATTGTGCATCGCATAGCTGAATAAATTATATCGTTTACTGTCCGTTAGGCATCTATTGTATGCATCTGAATAAATTAATAAAATAAAAAAATATATATACGAAAAAAAAAAAAAATATAAGTTATATATTACTGAAGTAAATATAATTTTATAAAAATTCTATCGTATGTGTACTATTTTTCCAATGGACTGAGCGGGTGGTCGACAACTAACTCTCATGGAAAACAATCTGTCGTGATAAGTCATCACATTGTAGAGATCCACATGCTTCACTTGTCTAGGAGCGGAGATGGCATTGACAATTGTGTGATTATATCGACAACAAGTTTTACTCTGTAGAATTGTGTTAATGGAATACTATCGACTATTTGTTACAATTTTACTGTTTGTATTTCGGTTGTCACACTGTTACAGTATGACAGAATTACAGCCAAAATATATGCCAACAAAACTTATTGATCTGGTAGAAGTTAGTTCTTCTAAATAAATCTAGTAAGTATATTATTTGAGTATTGATTGAGGTTATGATGAAATAGTATAATTGATTTAGTAAGAAATAGATTATCAACAACTGAGGTATGGAAATACTGTGTTAAAATGATAGTTTAATAGCGACATCGAATAACAGATTAATAACGCAAGAAATTTCAATGAATTGGTGTTTGGAAATCGAATAATATTTACTAAGAAAAAATGCATCTAATACTAGAGAGACGCCAGTTTCAATAATGAAGTGTTGATAATTTTAAGCCGCGCTGAAAACGAATCAATTCCACAGAAAAAGCTTGTAATTTAAATTCATTGGCCCATAGCAATTAAGTATAACAAATAATTTGATTAAATGCCACTATGAACACTGCTCAACAATTGTCCAATCATTGTGAAATGATTTCTTTTTAAAGGTTTTTTTGCCGAGGCTTAAAAATTGTGATATTTATTATATAGAAAGCAAGTCGGTTTTATCTTTTTTCTCACGATTGCTGAAGTTGAGATAAAACCTTGAATTTAATTATAATCAGCAGTTTTTTTTACTTTTTCATCAGTTCGTCGATAGATCTATTATTACCAAAGAGGGGGATATTAATCTGTAAGGATACTGGACTCCACGGGTGATCTCAGAAGCAATAAGAAACATAATCAAAATATTTTATTTCACTTTACAGATGTATCGTCGCAACAATCATAAGTATTAAAAATGTTTTTAAAATTCTTTATTTACGGAAATATAGATAACATATTATAGTATATTACAACGCATATAAAATAATTTATATTTGATTCGTTGACTGTTGAATAGTTTAAGATGAGAATGGAGTACATATATGACAATATAGAACGAACCGGAACGTGTTTATAACAAACACTACGAGTAACCAATTCCAACAAAATACTATAAGGTAGATAGATAAATATAAAACAACGTTTAGAAATGAGACTCCGTGGCGCTCATGTATTAGAGATATAACAGGATTTATAAGATTCGTGGATAATACGTCAAAGCTTGGTAGTTTTTAAAGTGTTTATTTATCTGATATTGATGAATTGAACGTAGTACGTGACACGTTCGCAATTTTCTTTGCGTTTAATAAAAGCTGCAAATTTCGATGTGTATGTAGTCTTGCTAAACCAATCGACTGCTGTGTTCTGTAATAATTTGTAATAGAAATTGAAAGCGAATTGCAGAAATTCATATTAAAAGCAGAACGTTTACGAAGTTAAGTGCAGTTTTATTTCATAAGAATGCTTTAAAATAGATATAAACGAGATAGTTTAACCCAAAACTACATTAAAAAATTCTTTTTATGCCAGCAAATAGCGATTAGCCTAGTAATGCGAAAAACGCAGCAACGCGGAATTGATAATGGGCTAATAACGCAAATTTCCACGTCGCAAGGACCGGAATCCTGAGTAAATACGTTCGAATAGCGCGCTTACTAGAGGGATCCCTGTAATTTTATCATATGCACCAATATTCATTTCACAGAATTAATGCCAATTTGGGCCATCATAATAATTATAATAAAAGAATTGGAACCGATTTTTTTATAACTAAAAAGAATTATGCAGGGCCGAGCCATGATTCGTGCACAGATGGGCAACTGAATGTGATAAAAAGAACGAAATACATTCGGCAGTACTTTCTACGTGCAATGATATTTGCACAATTGTAATAAGTCTCATATAAGATACTTCTACTTAATAATTAGAAAAGCACTAGAAAGTTAAATATGTGCGAGTTGTTTAGCTAGCATATTAAGTAATTAAATAAGTTTTTATTTCAGTAATATTTATTGTATTTTTGTGGACAGTTTTACAAAAAAAACAACCCCAAAAGAAAAACAATAATAATTATTTCAGGAAAAATCAGGGGGAGGGGATACGCAAAAAACTTCTTGGATAAGCCTCCTACCCACTGCGCGGCACTAGAGATACGAATAGAACAATGTTTCCGCACTACTACAGAAATAACAAACAAAATATGTATAGTGTTAGAATAAGTTAACATATAATATATTAGAGTTGGACGGATAATATTTATTCGTATATTTAAGTGTTTCTATAACATCATAGCCGCGGCGACGCCAAGACATATGAATGCGTACATCAGCTGTGAGAAAACAGTAAACAGTGATGACGAATTCACGATGAATCACAAAAATACCGGCGTAACGAGGGGTGGCCGACCTAGCAATTTAATTACGTCGGGATATTGCCAATTTTTGCAAAGATGGCCTCCAAATTGGTTTGCGTGATTTTTCTATCTAAAGCAAAATTTGGAGATTTTTATGAGCAAGCAAATTTGCCAAAATTAAATTATGACGCCGAAAATTTAATTTAATTTAATTGTGAGATTATGAGTATATTGTTTATGTTCAATACTATCGGCAATGTTAATGTATGATTAATGTGTTGACCTCTAGATGTGTGAGCTGTTATTTTACATAAATTATATTCGACAGTATAGGAGAAGCTTTGAAAATTATTTTGGACACGACACTGACGCTAAAATATACCTATTAAGGTAGTGCCGATAATAATGTAGTACTAAAAATGGCGATACTCAGTTAAAATGGCAACATTTTTGTAAATTGATTTGAGCCCATATGTAAAGACCGCGAAAATTTTAATTATTATCATGTCTGTTGTTTCAATAAGAGCATTCAAGTCTGTTGCTTGTTTGACGTTTTTGTCAGCAGACATTATAGCCTTTATTTATGCTTGTTGTATGCAAAATGAATTCAAAACGCTAAATTTTAAAAGCCCAGATCTTATTATTATAAGCTTTTATTTTATAATCTAATTGGCAGGTTTAGGTGGTTGGTAAGGTTGGTGGTTAGGTACACACTTTGTATGTTAATTAAATGAAATAAATATTAGGCCCCATTTTTTGGTGCAATTGAAATATTAGCAAATATTCACAAGATTAAACAATTAGAAAACATAGGAAATTTGGTAATGATATTTAAATCAACAAATAGTTACAGCATACATTGTTACTTTTCGTATCAATGGAGTATCGTTTGTATATTGTAAATGATGCCGTATCCAACAGAATGTTAATTGCGGGTGTGTGATATTGTTTTTTGCAACTTTTATCAGCACCTCTTATGGATACGTGCGCTATAATTTTATTATATAACTCAAATAATAATATGGATGTTAACTTTGTTACATTAATCACAGTTGCCTTTATTAACAATTTTTTACGCGTCATTCATAAAAAATGTATTGAGGTTAATAAGGAATTTGGTGGATAGCAACATTTTCATAGATAATTTTACAAAATTTGGTATATGACCTTCGCGTTTTCGTATCACTCGCAATCATACAATGGGATCAATGCCAATGCTTTCATTACGTATGGATTGTAAAACTAATCGCATTATGCATGTAGACACAAGGATTTGTCTATGGCTCTATGACTCTCTAGCATAGGCAATTTTACTGTCAAAATTAATGGTCAGCATGTTTTATGTACGCAATCGTGTATCGGTACGACAAAGTTATTGTTGTGTTACAACATTTTAATAACAGATAATGCGTTAGATATGTATTAATTTATCAGAATCGTGATTGACAGAAAAAATACGTATTTATATACACACTGTATTTTTATCCTATCAGCGGAGTGCGTCAAGTTTTCAGCGAGCAAAGTAAAGTAATAATGCAAAAAAGTCTGAAAAAAATCACCAGCGCATTAACATTTTTTTTATTGAAGTATTTAAACATTACGTTATCAACATTTTGTTTAAATCACCGCGCATTGGTATCTATATTCGATTTATTTAGGTACCATGGTAATATTTACATTTAGTTATTTGTAATAATATTACTTTTTGTTTGTATCATAACACGGAGTTTCCAGTGACAAATCCGTGAATACGTATTTCGTACTGTTTGATCCCAATTTCGCACGCTGCTGACCACCACTTATACCTACTATTATGAGTATATTATGAAATAAATTTATCGATGTCGATATTTAACAAAACGACCATTTCGAGTATAAAAGGGTATGTCAACACTTATGTATACAAAAAATACGTCCAGTTAAAGTGATAAGTGAATGTTATTATATATCCCATATTGGTTAAGCATAGGAATACCATTACAGGCGTAGAATTTGATTTGAAGGGTCATATTATGTATAACATAAATAACGGAAGCAAGTTAAAGTAGATTGCAATGCTAAAATTTGTCTTACCCACTTACTAACGAGGATGTAAAGATCAATAATCAAAATGAATTTGTTGATATAAATGCCTTTAAAAAAAAAAGGATTGATACTTCTGTGCCATTTATAGAATTCACGGGAATGTTTGTGTTTCTTTGATTTCCCGCCTCCTAGAAAATGTTAATCTATAAAGATTATAGATTACAACATTACGAAAATGTTGAGTAATGAATAATTAGACATTATTCGTAAATAAATATAAAATTAATGACAATAAGGTATTATCAGTAAGTGTTAAGTGTTTCCTGGAATGTGTACGGTGTTTTACCTAGAGTATTTATTTCCCTGTATAATAATTAATCACTCACGCACAATTTTCACGAACCTTTAATGGCATTGTAAACCGGATTCAGATTATATGTTGATTCGTATGAATAGCCGAAGAACAACGACTAAATGATTATTTACACAATCATTTATCGATGCTCGTATATTTTTACCAAACACTAACTTATAGTTGACATCTTTTGGAGTTAAATCATATTTTTTTCATAATTGTAACGTATATTGAAGCATAATACCGTGAAGATCGTATAATAACCCCTAAATAATAAAAAGTCCCATTGGTAAAAAAATTCACATACGTAGTTAATTTAAGTATATTACGTGATGATTTTCATGAGTAGCTGTTAGCTATTTTATCACGATATTTTTCTATATTGAAATGCATTTTAAAAATACGCATGTCGGTTAAAGAGAATGACGTAAATACATATAAATCAAATCGAAATTACGCCTCATCATCCTAGCTTTATTATATATCCCATTTAGAAATATCATAGTAGCTTTATTCAAATAATTTCCCACCAGTTGAGCACGGATGAACGGGGAGAAAGCAAATTTTCAGGGAAACGAACAATATTTCGGCCGCTTTGAATATGGACGCTCTCATGCGTTGTGTGTAAATTTCGTCGCCCGAGCTGTTAGCTTTTAAATAATATCAAAAGGAATCTAAATAGATCCAGACCGTAGAGTATAATCACTCGCGCCATTAATTCGGATGATTCAGAGTCGCGGAAGAAATATTATTATTACTGCGACTTGAATCAAATCAGGTGACGAGGCAGGTGGTTGCGTCACTCATCATTCCGCAGACTCGAAGGCAATGAGGAAAATATAGAAATGATCTATTGAGGCACTTCAGTAATGATTATCTTGGTCATATTGTAGTCAGTCTTACTATGAATAATGGTCATTTGTAAATATGGGACGACATTCCGATATATTAATTCAAAATAGATCCATATTTTATTTAACACGAAAATCTAACATATTTCGGAAAACTCATTTTAAAATTAATTGGTTGACATTATAGTTTAATGATTGTTGAATATAATGATAATCCAGAATGTATAGTCTCCACTCGGGTTTGATAAACAGTATTTTATCAATATTAGTTTCAAGTAATCTTACTAAAATTTGAGTTACGTACTTATTATTTATTTTTATATGTATATGTTTCACTTTTTTCGCAATTTAAATTGATCTTTTAGAAGATATCATAATAACTGGATGTCAGTAAATCGATAAACGCATCCATACTCTGCATCTAAACACACTTTAAAACATTAAGAATTTTATGCAGCACGCAACTATTACAATTAAATATATAAATATACTTATAATATATATTTAACATATTTATATATTCTAAATTATTTAAAACTAGTAAATTTCCATATGTGAGATCACTGTTAACGACCCGGGTTTCGCCTTTATTTATATATCCCAGAAACAAAATTAAAATGATTTAATAGCCTAACCAACCTGATAAATTAAAGAATCCAATAAGAATACTAACTTCTCAAAGCTTTTCAAATGTGTATGAAAAATAGATATACAAACGGTGGTATGTTTCCGACATTAAATTTCTCGAGTTACCTACTGTCACACACTCACAGTTCTTCGAAGAAGATGCATTTGTGTTAGCAAGTAGATACTCAACTACGATTTTTTTATTTATTGTGAGTTTTTTGTCTACATTTACCAAATGCTATCATTTTCGAGGATACGTTGATGGTATCAATTTACTGTCGAACAGTATTTTTTCTTAAACAAATAATAAACTTTATACAAAGTGTTAACTATTTAGCCTAGTTACAAGTGAAAAGCTTTTTATATACATACATATCATACACCGTATGTGCAAAAGAAAACGAAGTAAGATATACTGGCTAGATTGTCATTAGAATGGAGGAGAAAACTCGCTGATATCATTCGAAAATTGGTATCACTATCCAATTAAAATTAATTTCATTTATCACAGCTTTAATCAGACTTCAGCCACATATACAGTGCATTGCGTGACTGCTCTTAGGATGTCTTATCCTAAACAAAAAGCTCGTTACACTAGCCAGTATCATTCGATACACCAACTAGTATAATTCATCACAAATAAACATAGTCGAGATATAAGTTACGATGATAAAGAATATGCGACGACATCCGCCGGAGCTAAGCGACAATTTGCTCGAAAGTTGTAACTGTTCCATAATTGATTGGAAACGGTTGTCTTTGAACTATTTGTGTGCAGTCACGAGGCGCGCTTTAAAAGTGACCTACCTAAAACATCTCAAAAAAGGAGTAAATAAAAGAACATAATGAATTCGCTAGCCGTGTTACTTTAAAGTTTAAAGCAAAAAGACAAAATAATACTATCGATGTACAGCAATTATTCATATCAACCCGCTGCGCACATATTTACAGATTTAGATCATTAAAAATACGTGTAATATAAAATTGGATTAATACAAATAAATTGTATATAGTATAAATTTTTTAACCATATTTTGTGAATAAATTGAGAATTGGATAAAAGAAAATAGATTCCACATTCATCTGAATTTACAAGAAAAAATACTTGATACTAGAATGGAAAAAATACCACAGTATTCAATAATATATCATTCAAATTAGTATCCACGTGGGTGCTAGGTAAATACTATCATTGTTTTGTGAAAAATTAGACATTTGAAAATCGATGATTTAGATTTATGGAGTGCAGCAAGCAGATCGATCTGTCAATCTATTAGTTAAATGGGTATCCATGCCCTATATTTCAAATAATCATGCAGTTACTATCGAACACGCAAACTTCAGCACCGTGTTTCATTAGTGGAAGTACTTATCAACTATACCACTAAAGCGACGAAAAAAAATAATAAAACTACGATTTGAAACTAAAACTGATCTACTTTTCGTCGCGGATTTTAATTTGATTTGATTTCGGTGCAAAAATGATTCTTTAATTTTGATACAATTCAAAGTATTTTTCAGTATTTAAAACTCTATGGTTATATGCTCATAATACATTCAATAGATATCTACGTGTTCATAAAGTTACATCAAAAGAAGCATCAACCATCTTTGTGACGTGGGTTTTGTATTGTTACTGAATATTTTGAAATCAAATCAATGACTTCCGAAAGACAGGAGATAAAAGACTTACGATGCAAATAACCGCATAAAAGTCCTAGACGCATAGTAAACAAATTTCACGGTTGTTAATTTTGTTTAAGCTCGCTAGATTGTTTATGAAATTGTAATGCACGTTGAATATTGTAGCCTGAGCGATCTATCATAATAGAGGAAATAGACATTTTAAACTTCGGTGAAATACAATATTTATCATTGAAACGAAATATGTTAGGTGTATAGATTAATGATATATATCAGAATAAGGTAATGCTTATTGCATAGATAAGGGTACTAAATCAAATGAGAAAAACTGTATTGTTTTATCTGTTTACGAAAGGACCGTAAAATTTTAATAAAATAAAATAGATACATGCTGCGAATTTGTGTACGGTGAAGTGTTTCGTTTAGATTGCAAGTATGTATTTAGTATTTTCAAAATTCGTAATAATACGAACCTATAATGTTAGATTCTACTAAACTTTTTTTATTATAAATTTAAAGTTTTACCAAAGATAGATAAAAAAATATCAATTATCAGTAGAGTACAAAAATTAGTAAAAAAAACGACTCTCACTAATATACTGTCCTGCTAAGTAAAAACACAATATCTACATAGAGAATTACACACGAGATATTGTATTTTTACTCAGCAGGGCAGTAATAAGTATCTCATTTAAAGCCATTGGTGCTGTCATAGTAAATATTATCTTCATCCGATGACACCTGCTTACTTTATCATAAAACTTTGACTTCACTGCCGTTGAGAGTATACATAAGAAATATTCGACAACATTTTCTAAAGCTTATTTAGTTATAAACACTCGTATTTAATACTCAAGTATAACACGGAATACCGTGTTCGATCTAAATTACGCGTATAATATACGAGAATTTAAAGATGTATTAACAGTTATAATGTCCCTTATATCATAGTATATTATCAATTATCACAGATATAGTGATTTCGAACCTCCCTATTTGATAGGTCATTCAAGATGGAGACGAACGGGTTTGAACCGTTAATACGCCTACGCTTCTGACACACACTTCCTCGGCATAGATTTCATTAAAAATGATATTACATGTTGTATTGGTGTACATTGTAACTAGACTACAATTTACCGATATAAGTTATGGTGATAAGAGGAGGTAAATTAATATAACACCAAAGGAAACAGAATATTATATTTTGATTGAGCACTGTATACGGTATTTAGTATAATGTAAATAAATACATTTGTGGTAGAAACTATAATATGTATCCACAAGTCAAAGTATAAATATATGATGATCAAATTGGTACTAAAAGAAAATTATCTGCCTGGAAAAATCGGTATCGTATCGTATCCAATAAAACGTGTTTAAGTATTGCCCAAGACGTGTCGATATTACAAATTTTCGATATTTTGTGTGCCTTCGTAGCAAAAAATAGAACACATTATCGGGATAACTAATCTTTCAAGTAGATTTTTATCTATATTGGAAAAAGCTAACAAAAATCTATAAAAATATTAGTTTCAGTGAAATTAGATGTAACGGCTTCATCGATATTTTCATTTGGAAAAGCTAAGTAGTATATCAGATACGAAATGCTAAATATAAATCCAAGCGTATTGGCAATGCTTAAACGACGAAGCTTGTTTCAATTCAAGTAATTCAAGTTCGTATTGATTGATCAGTAGGTATTTAATCCTATTTGAGTTATTATTAAAGAAAAGTTTTCACATTATGGCGGTAAATACGCACCGTGTAACAAGGATCCGACATGGAAAATAGTGTATGTAAACAAGACTAGAAATCTTTCAAAAACAAAAGTCTACGAATCAAAGGAAATACTATAAAGTGGTCTACTTATAATAAATCCAATTGTAATTACAGCCGGTTATGGTTTATATTTGCATATCGAAATGAATGTATATTATTCAGATATGTATTATACGAACTCACTTCGTGACCTGTATTCTTTGAACCGGACAGTTTTTAATCTTAAATTTGAACGTTTATTAATTGTTTCGCGTATTTGATATTCTGTAACCGACGTGTTTTGTTCTTTGAATACATTATCTTGACCGAATAAAATGGCATCTGTGATACAGATAGACATAATCGGAACATTGTATTACAATGCAAAATAATAAGTGACAGCCCACGTCCTCTGTTTATATCATCATTGAAATAATAACTCCATACATAAAATCACAACATTGAAATGTTAAAACGTGGGTTGAAATGTCATATCCTTATCGAGCGACATCTGCTTTCTATTTATTTTGTACGCACTTTCTTTCGAACAAAAGAGTAAAAATGGATTGCTACAGTAATAAAATTTGCATAATACATTAACTATAGAAACGTCTATCAAAAAGAAAATAGCATATCTAAAATCAAAGTCATCGAATAAAATCAATAGAAATCGAAATGTTTCGACAATATTAATGGAGAGAGCATAATAATAATATGATGCATTTAAATTGATTTTCTATAAAGAAACCGTCTATTAATCTCAATTATTCAAATGATTTAATTTCATAGAATAGTAACAATGGTCACCGCTTGATTGTTTACCGTCGACTTTTTATTGATATTAATTAGGTTTTTGTGAGTTGGGATTTAGAGTATTTTTTAAATTTGGTGTACATATTTTGATTGTTACATTATGTCCTAATGCATTGCAAACCGGATCAAGATTTTTAAGGTCTACGTATTTGTGTTTAATAATTACACATATGCATATAATAAATAAAGGAAAATAAGCAGAATTGCATATTTAATGATCACTGGTCTGATGGTAGTTTCAATTTTCGGGCGTTTACATTTCAGAAATAAAATGCTATTAGTTGCCGTAAGCTATCTGAATGCATGACGAAACGGAATAAGCGTGTTATTGTACATATATAATGTTCTAAATATATTTGTTATTATATTATAAGCTACAATGTAGATGTTGATAACTGTTATAACGAATATGAAGTGATCATTAAATTTATGATTGAGTCTTAAAAAGTGGATTCAACTTTACTTATTACAACTCCGTCTGCTGTAAAAAGGTATGATCTGGTATGTAGATATAGCAATTTATAATAAGTCGAAACATAACTATTTTACTGGTGGGCATTTTATATGTTAGAGGATACTGTTATTCATTATGAAGTTAGAATAAAGACGAATATATACAAACATATGATTAAATATTATTTTATCGTTGTATTAGTAGTACACAATTCATGATATTGTATTTCCCACAGGCGTTATCCGGGTATAATATTGATAAAATGATAATAAGTTTACACATTATTCTAATCAATGTATTTCTAGATAAGGGATTTTTTGTTGTAAAAAAAATAATAAAATGACAATCCACGAGAAATTCTGTCTTATTTATGTCAGATAATTAAATGAACGTAATCCGGTGATTTGGGATTTCAGATAGTTAAAAAAATAATGCGAAAAAGTAAGTGTCCATTGAATATGCACTTTGATACTAGGACGATCCCAGGAGTATCCTAGTATAATTGGATTTGAGCTGGAAGAGCTTTAAGCCAACATAAATAAACATGAATTCAGTATTTTTAAACGTAAGCGGTTTATAGTACAATTTACAAAGCTTTTAGCTAATAAAATATTTATTTATATAACGGATCAAAGAAATAAAAAACACCCGTTCTAAACAATTGTTTTTCTTCTTCGACTGAACAACCAATTATAATATTATATGATAATGATTCATAAGGGCTTAAGAAGTTTTCTTTGGTAAATATTATATGAAACATTCAAAAAAATTAAATCTGTTTTTCTTGTATTTGAAGTGATATAATATAAACTATTTAACAATTACCAACCATCATTGACATTCATAAACATAATGTTTTCAAGAAGTTTTTAACAAATATCCTGATTATGCGATATTGTGAGTTTACGAAATGACTACCCTGTAATTTACTACGGCTCTGTAACGAGGGTAATATTTTAATCAACAGCTGGAGGTACATAATGCGTCAAAATATTATATAATCTCTTCTTCTTCTTTCGTATTATGCCATGTTCACTCCCATAGTGGACCATATGGATCTAACCGTGTGAAGATATCTACTTTGATATAATATAATAAAATGAGAGAATGAGAATCTACGAAGAGAGTTAGATAGATCCAATCCTAAACAAAATAAGTTCAACAGCATTAACACCCAGTTTGAAGATATCAATATCTGAAGCAATTTCGTTAAACATATCCATTACATCCGTATTAGCATGACTACGGCTAGCAGGTTAGTTCTGTACCTACTTGGAATAAAAAACAGCTGATGTACTTGATTTCTCAGGCACTCATCGAGGACATACATACTTATATTAGACAGTAGCAAAATTCTCGACATGCATAAGTCGAAATAATGCGTCGCCAAATAAATATTCTAATAATAAAAATCTGCATATAATAGTCTTCGTATTTTTTCATGTCTATTAAAAAAAAATCGTATGGACCCGTCAGGTTTTATGTTTAGATCTACAATACGGGGAAGTGTGAAGAAATGCGGTGTATCAAAGCAACCAAAAATAAATCGCCATCTACATATAGAACAAACACGGATCGTGACAAACAGATTTGAATCCAAGAAAATGCAAACGAAACGAACAGAAAAAAAACAAACCGACATTTCGTAGCGCCAGTTGTGACAACACGCCTACGGTTTGATTTCAATAAAATTAGATCGAGATATCCTTCGAGGTCAATCAAAGTAATTACATCAATTAAGAGATTTTGAAACATCCATATTGGAAGTTAATCAATTTTAATAGATATTTATTGATAAAGGACCGTTCTTTGTTGATACAGCAAAGCAAATTTGTAGTATCATAAAGAATCGATAGATTGCGCAATGATACAATATAACAAATAAATTAACCCCTGCGGAGACACATCACAATTTGATTTCATTGTGAAGAAATCAATAATAAAATAAGAATATGAAGGTTTTGTGAACCTAATAAGATTTCTCGTACTTAGTACATAATTTATACCTATAGATAATAAGGCCATTCTGTCAATGAAATATTTGGCAATATTTTAATTTGTCTCGACACGTGTAAAGCAGGACTGGCCAAGCCGTGGCGTCTTTGTGTGGCCCACGGCAATATATCCTTCACTTTACACATGTAATTAGTAGATACAGTAGTACAATGACTTTTTAAGCAAATTTTTAAACATATTTGTTAATAAACGAAGTCACTATGCGTCTATTGCCATTTAAAAATATTTTGTTGTTAGTTCAATACATGTTTTCTCTTCATACTGAATCAAAACAAGATATCCTTATTGACCTATTATTAGTAATCATTATTATGAAGTGTAATATAGGTCAGGTAGTATTATGTTACGTCTTTTCTCATGTATTAACATGTAGTAAAACGTGAGGTGTACAATTAATGTATTACTAAAATAAAACAATTTGTACGCGCTTTTGTCACGTCCAAATCATATTAAACTCATTGGTGAGGTAATAGTGCTATTGTATTGTTTGTTATATCATATTAATACGAAATGTAAGTAGGCATTGTCGAATTACATTCCTATTGTATGACTATTAGAGTTATTATTATGGTTCAACTTATATTATTTATTTCAGAAAATAGGATATATCTTAACGACACCAGTTCCAAAGTATAAGTCAATCAACATTTTCACATTTGAGTTAAGTATGAGGGAATACTTAGAATACCAGTATCTACCTACCCGTTTCAAAATGCAACGACGGGTAATCTGTGATATTTTAGAAAGACAGTGGCTATTATTTTTACAGTCATACGTCAAAACCTTTCAAGACTCCCTAATATTAATAAATTGGATATACTGTAGAAGATTAAACCTGCCCAAAATCTTGTTTTCTAATCATCTCATAACTGTGTTTAATTAAGTAGCTATAGTTATTATATTATATTATTCACAAAAATAAAAATCAGTATGTATTTGAAATTAATAACTGGATGACGTTAATGACAATATAATTCAATGCTTTTGAAAGATTGTCGTCGATACGGTGAAACAAATTCAAGTCAAACTTATTTAATTGTGGTCTTCCAATAGCTCCAATGAACAATAAGAGAGGCAACTTTAGTCGGAGTTATACTGAGAGTAACGTCATCGAGTTTTACAATAGAAAACATATTAACTTTTAGTTTCCATCAGAATTATAAAACAATGTACATTCGCGCGGTTTAAGTAAATTGATTGAGCAATGAAAAGACGCATTAGAATGTCTCCAGATGTATGTTTGCCTCGGGTACAGTAGGCATGGACGAATGTTTTCTTTTTTTCTAGGTACAACATCTGGAAATAGTTTCAATGTATTTTTCCAAGAAAGCATAAATTACTTCCGGCTTATCGAAAATCGCCTGAGTATTATTATATTTATAAAGCAACGTAAACAATGAGCAAAATTGGTTGAACCTGTTTCACATCTATTTTCAAAAAAAATGAAGAGTGTCACATTCGGTTGGTATTCGTTCATGGCATTACTGGAAGCCATTTGATAGAGAATATTAAAAAAAAAATATATCAAAGAAATCTTTCAGATATAAATAACAGTATATTTTCCCTGCATAGTTAAATACACTGCGTAATGAAGATGTATGTTGATTATTCCTATTTTGCTTCAATATAATATAAAAGATTTTCATATACCTTGAGACAATCGCTAAACTAAACGTTATCTATGTATGTTATCGGTAGTAAAACCGCAGAAATATTCGCCACACTGTGAGGTTAGATACGCTTCAAAATTTAATTACTTTCATTAACGTGTGATTTAATTTTAAATTACAATTTTAATGCAGTGATAAAATAAAACGGACAGTATATTTTTGTAATAATCACATGTTATAGTAAGTTTAGTTGGTTATAAAAATTGATAACATCACAAAGGTATCGTTGTATATATATTACAGCGTATTCTTGATAACCCGCCTGCGGATTATCCGTGTCGAATGTCGAAAAATAATATAATATATTTTTTAATTTATCGAAAATTTTGGTTTTTTATCATTTTAATATTTGTGAAATTTTTCACGACTGAGTCAAAAAATACCCTTGAAATATTGATTTTTTAAAAGATCTTTACAAAAGTTAAGTACACAAGCCAAAAAAACGAAATATTTTTTAGAAATAATTTACATTAAACGAGCGAAATAAATAATTTACTGATGTTACCAGTAAATAGAAATTTATTCAACGATAGTTCAGTGAACATAGTTCGGGTTATCCATGTTCTTAAGTTTCCGGGCCTCTTATCCACAGATAATCGAGAGTCTACTATACATATAATATGATATATTGTATAGAAAGCAAATCGATGTTGAAATCAATATGAAAGGTGCGAAATCAAGTTGTTTTCATTCTTTTTTTGCCAACAGGTTATCGATTCATAGCCTTATTATTTTCGTGATATGCACATTAATATGGAAATAAAATAACAAGTTGTTAGTCACAAATAAGAGACGTTGATTTTGTTTTTATTTAAATGTCAAAGTGACAGTGTTTGACATACCTGAAAGCTGTAATACTCCAGGGAATATTGCCAAGAGATATTTTATCCATACATGCAACGAATACGATATAAATATTTAACGACATTGAAAAATCTAACGAAAAGACATTAAGTATATTTGCAACTGCACCGAATTCGTGAAAGATACTTGTACCCCTTAACGTGCCGCATTGCGGAGTATGCGCTCGCAACTCAGAATGCGACGACCAGTATGAATACGAATGGGAATTTGAATAAATGTAATTAAATCTATATAAATAAAAATGAAATGTTCGTTTGTTCAAAATCTTATATCTCCGAAAGTTCTTTGCCGATTGCTTTGAAATTTTGACACGATGTCGCATTTGAATACGCGTGTGTTTTTATATACCTAATATGTAGATGTAAAAAAATTAGCAACAAAAACAAAACAGAGCCATTCAACCAGACAGGCACAGCAACGCGTGGCCGTGTACGGCTAGTATTTAATAGATAGTCTTCAGAAAATATAGACAGTAAAAACTTATAATCAGTTTGATATGGAAACTGTTTCCGAAATTCAAAAGAATATTTTATTCAATGATGAATTAACCCTTTGAATACCGTCTTGATTTTAGACAAATCTTTTATTTTGTAGTGATCCACTAAAGTACATATAAACAATATTTTCGTAATGTAATATTGAAGAAAAAAAACAAAAAAGGGGTTGATATTTATTTATAGTGGGAATCTTTGCCAGCAAGAACTTTTGTGAAGAGGCGAATTGCAGCATTCACAAAGATATCGGGTTTCTCCTTTTTTTATTAGCAGCAAATACTTGGCACTCTCGATTGGTATTGGTTTTTAGCAGTAAGTCTTTAGGTATGTTTGGACATTATTCCAGAAAATGTACTGGGAAAATCCGCTTAACTGTGCAGAATATTTATGATATCGGAAGTGGAAGTTATTGTCGTTTTTTTTAACCGATGTATCTCGGTCAATAATATCGCCATTAATTAAAATTAAAATGAAGATTGATTCTTTGCTAAAGCAATTGCATTCAACGTTTTTTTAATCCTGTAATAATAATATTGCATCACCAGATGTTGCACAATATTAAATATATTGCGACCCGGAAAAACAAGGAGATTTCCGGGTCCAGTATGGAAAGGGTCAATGTCAATGAGTGTATTCCGTATTAAAAGGGTATACTACATTGACACAATTATGTGTATAAGAGGTCATGTTATGTGTTGCTGAAAGTACCGGTTTTAAATAAAAATTAAACGACAACTTTAGGGTAGGGTAAGAAAGGCTCGGCTATATACGCTACATTGTATGCTATATAAAAAAATAAATAAAGGCAGGACTTGGAGAGACAGTTCACGAATATAAAACACGCGATTATATGTAAATGTTCCACACATATACCTCAGAAGTATGTGCTTCAAGCGAATGGAACTGAGAAGGAAGAAACCCCAGGAATTTAAAATGAGTATCGATTTTCGATAAACCGGATTATTTGACAATAGTAAGAATATGTGATAAATACTAAGTAAGACACGAAGATTTTAAGATCAAGTTATTTTAACAAAAAAGAAATCAAATGTTAAGTCGCAATGTTTTATACACAGTACGGGGTATACTTTTTTACGTGAATTTTAAATGTAATAATAGATATTAGCCAATTACTAAACTCATTGGGAAAAGTCATATATGTATATTTAATTTATTAAAAAAAGTTAGCAGCTTTGGGGACCTGAAACCGCGACATTGGCGTTCGATCATCTCTCGCTCACTGGGGGACCGACACGTTCTAATATGTACCAATCCACTTAAAATATCTCATAATATTTAAAAATAGTTTAATGTATTAAAATAACAAGTTTTTAAGATAAGAATTGTTCCAAAGCACATTATATTTATTTGTGGCACAATTATATTTCATTACGTTCTGACAAAAAAGGTATGTCCATTTTTGGCGAAAATGAGTTATAAAATTTAAATGACTTCTACAACTTGGAAAAAAACAGTTATCTGTTGATGTTAATTGACAGTATAATGATTTTTAACCGTTATTATATTTTTCTCATTATATTGTATATGATAAAATTGAGTTGGTATTTCCTCACATACTTTAAAAATGGATTATCTCAAAACTGTGTTTTTGGACTTACAATTTTTTGTCAAAATGGTAACGATTTATTTCCGATAGTTCTAAATACTGATTTCAGACTACTGACTCTTCTTGAGTCTTTAACGAGTATGTTAAATACGGAGCCGTTTTGTATTTTAACCTATTGTGTATTGCATACTCGTTAGTATCCAGTAATAAGAGTTGTTTTGATCGAAAGAAACATTAATTAAAATATCTTTAATAACATGTATTTATGACTTGGTTTTGATATGAATTAAATGAATGGTATGTTGGTAATATGTATGTTAAAGACGATGCGGTGTGTTGGGGCAAAAAATGTCTCACGCTGTGGCTCGGTCAAATATAACGGTACGCGCGGCCCGAATTTTAGAAAGGCATCTCCTAGCCCGCGGATGCTGGCCTTATAATGTAATTATTTTCGTTTGAGATAAGTCCGATTAGCGTACTCTCTTATGCAAGGCGATGCCGATTGAGTCACCGTGATTATCGCGCCTTGTTTTGGTTACCTCAAACAACAACGCGTGGATTAAACGCTTTTCAAACACACAAACACGGCGTTGGATTAAAATCTAACTAACAGTAAATAAATTCTAAATTATTTAAAACCGGTAAACTTCCATATGTGAGATCACTGTTAGCCTCCCGGGTTTCGCCTTTCGGCATCTTCAGGCTACATTATATGTGGCCAATGAGCGAACATATAACATACTAC
>JAGVSQ010004618.1:0-19047 GCA_022683975.1 Rhyacophila evoluta | reverse complement strand
GAATTTAAAATCAATTTCCATTAAGCACCATCAGTCGAAAATATTAATTATTCAACTAAATATTTTAACAGTTACTTTTTCGAAATATGTAAAAGACTTAATTTTTCACTTTTAAATAGTAATTTTTGATTTAACGTGAAAAATAATGTTTACCAGTGGTATTTATTCGTAGTTATATTATTTCACTCTGTCGATATTCATAATTTATTATTAATGAAGTTGGTAAATGTCTTTGAGATAACGATTCATATAAACTTTCTGGGAAAATTGCCTATTCGTATTAAAGTATCTGGTCAATTATAACTTATCCCAATTAATTAACGATCCTCCATGGGGGTATAAAATCGTTGAGTTACTATTTGATTGGATGAACAATTTTGACTTTCAAGCAAGATAAGTCACTGGTACTCATACTTCAAAATGTTGATAAAATTTTACCATTTTATTTATTTATTTAAATACTTAATACTAATACTAGTAATTGCAGAGTAAATTTCAATAAAATTAAAAACTTAACAATTTGTTTTTATCAAAAAAAAAATAATATTAATGTAGAGTGCGAAATGATCTATACCTTTATATGTGAGTATAAATATAAATATATATATAAATCATGTGTGCATGGCAAAAATTTGAAGTGATTAATCATAATTTTAAGAAGTGGTACACAAACTTATCTCGTTGGTGGTTGGTATTCAGTAGATGCTTTATTTAACATTATTGGCGCTTATAACTCATATTATGTTTTAAAGCGTAATTATTTTAATGTAGATAATATGTAGGATATGTTTTTACATAAAGTTAGTACTTAAGTTACGACTTTCAGAACCATTAAATCTTTAGGCTATTTTGGATTATGATTAATTTGTTTCTATTATTGTTTATTATATATTTTTGTGCCAATTTTTTTTTCGACTTTTTATTTTACTAGTTTTGTACGTAGGCCAGACTGAAAGTTTTGCACCCTCGGTTACTCATAAATATTTGAATTTCGGATGCTATATTTTTTTAATTTATAAATCACATGTCAATTGTTTCTTATGACTATTCGAAGTTAATCTTTTGCTATAAAAATTGATTTAACGTGAAAAGATTTTAGAGCGATGATTTTTTATGATTGTAAAAATTCTCTTCCTCCGCAAACCTGTAATTTTTGCTTTCAAAATACACTGTAAAACGTTGGTATTCTGAATTTAACTGTCGTCGTGATTTTCTTCATCGTGAGATTCGTTAAGGTCATCTGTCAACTGTCCTTGAACTGTCACTGAAAAAAAATTCTCAACTTTCATGTGACTTATTAAACAAACTCAGCGTATCACCTATAGTATTGTGGGCGTTAAGATATTGTTACAACCTAAAAAAAACTGTTAAAAAAATATGTAAGTATTTAAATTTCAAGAAGCTTTTTTGTCTCTGGATTTAGAGAAACAAGCTCGTATTGATTGATGTTGATCGACTATCTGGGTTGAAATGTTGTTTATGACATTGTAACAGGAAACAAAACATGGATTTATTGTTACAATTCGAAAAAAATATCAATTTGGCGAATGAATCTTTGAAGGTGAGAACAGACCAACAAAATTGCGACTAATTAGGAGTGTTGACAAACAAATACTCGCGAATGTTTTTTTTTCACACCGTTCATATATATACCGTGGATCAAGAAAAAACAAAAAAAAGTAAGCAATTAGTGGTACATGATCATTTGTTTCATCAGTGTTTCCAAAAAAGTTAGCAAGCAAACTGCAAATAAGACAAAAAAAATTATTGTGTTCTGAGAAGGTAGAGCTTGTTACTTATCTCAGATGCAGCTCAAAGCTTGCACTCTGTGACTTCTTTCTTTTCCCCTAAACAATAAAAAGCTAAAAAAGGGAATGACAGCTTTCAATCAACACGTCAAAAATATACTACCAGCTTTGGAAGATGGCTTAAGCAAATGAAAAAATGTTTAAAATATAACAAATACTATTAAGTTTTGTTATGAATAGTTTTATTTCTGAGTTATGCAAAACTTTCAGTATAGCTAATACATCCTGAAAATATCTTACGGTATATATGAAAAAAATAATAACGGCTTTTACTGAAATATAAAATTTCAGCAAAGTTTACTTCTTAAATTATTATACAAATAAAAATTATGACATGTTAGATTAAGCATTCAAAAGTAAGCTCACGTATAATTTTCATATGCTGGTTTTTATCCGCATTATAAAATTAATTGACAGTGATACACCGAAGGAACTTCGTAGACTTAATAAAGCACATTAAGGCTTATTTAATCTCTTTAAGCATACTTAAATGTACTCTGAATTTACTTACGATCAAGGAGAGTTTGACAAGAGGTGTGGTTTTTAGCCTGAAAATATTCTCTGCAATATATATTTGAAGACACCGCAACAGATTAATCTTATCTTGAATTTCAGGATGTAAGAAAATGAGTATAATTTATGGTGTATTGTAGGACAATGTTTAACATCACTCTATCCTTGTTTACACAGTCAATAAATTCAAGGAGATATTTAGCTTAAACATTCAACAAATATATTTCTAAGTAACACTTTTGACAGCATCATCATCACACATTGTAATAGTTATAAAACAGATATTGATTATAAATACTCGTATTCATTCGACATGTTGGACAATGAGATATATTTTTGAACGCAATGATCTTGTTTAAAAAGCAATTATGTTTATAATTTGGATTCAATTTTCCTTTAGTAACACTAGATATTTTTACGAATCATTTTTGTCGTGTTATTTATCACCAAGTTAAGGAACTTAAAGGATTTTAAACAATACAGTTATATAAAAGATTATAAGTCAATTAACCCTTTGCGTTGAATAGGCTATTATAAAATTCAATATAAATAATTTATTTGTAATTGATGGACTGAACTAGTTTTAATTGAAAAAAAAAATATCTTAAATACACAAAATACGCTAATGTTAAACTATAAATAGTTTTAAAAGTATATTATGTTATAAATATTAATTCATAGTACTTTTGAATTATAATATAAATACTATTTTGACAAATTTCACCTTTTACGTTAATATTACTTCTTTGTGATCGTGTAATTGTTCAGGTACTGAAATAAAAGCACCTAAGTATAATCCTGAAAACTTTTCATTTTTGACGTTAAAAGGTCCAAGATAAGTTTAGTATAATACATGAATATTCAGTAAGATACGGTTGTTTCAAAATATAATGATGCTTACAAAAATATTGCTTTCTGCCAGCGTATACTTATTTAAATCCCTTGCATATTTTAAACACAAAGGTTAATACACGAACTACCATTAAATATCAATGACTCTTAATTTTAATTCAATGGAAGATATTGTACGGAATAAAAGACGCTGCTACAGGTAAAAGCCGGCTTCTAAAGCGGGCCTACGGTACCTCTACGATAACGTAGCTACGTAGAGCCTATACGCGCGTACTTGTTTGCTACGACGATGCGTCAGTCTTTTGGCTCTGCGCGCTATAAGCACACGTGTTGCTACGGTCGCCTACCGCTGACGGTTTATTACGAACAGTATAGCTTACAAACTTTATAGTCGTTTGACTTATTGCCAAAAACGCATAAAACTCATGTTTTACACAATTTTTATCCCACACTTACTATTACCAATATTAGCAAAGTATATCGTAAATCCGGTTAATTTTACTAAGATGATGTAGTGCAATGTGACGAATACGTGTCAAATTACCGCAGTTAATCAGTCGCGTGTGATTATTTACCTGTGTTATAACAAGCTTCGATAACTGCATACGTAATTTGAGACACTTCTGTGGTATGCAAATTGATAGTTTTTACACTATAACTATTGAAAAGAAAATATTAACTAACAATTTCTATCTTGATCACTTGAATTGCTTAAATTACAGTACTTCATATAAAACTCTCAAACAAATTCAAATTCTACACAAATAAAAAAAAATAAAAAATGCATACTTACTTATATATCTATATAATTTAAAATCAATTTCCATCAAGCACCATCAGTCGAAAATATTAATTATTAAATATCTATATACATATATTTCAACTGAGATTGAAAAATAATCATACTGACGAATTTATAAGTATAATATAAAACTTTAATTAAATCAATTTAATAAAACATATTTATGATTAATTTACATTATTCTATAAAAAGTAATAAAACCGAGATTGAAATATAAAACTTAATTACTCAAATTTAAATATTGCTATTAAAATATAATTATAATCTATTCCAATTATGCACATCGATTAAATACTCGTTCAATTAAAAAAAATTATTGTGATAAAGATTATAATAGCTCCCATTTTAAATTTATCAAAATGCAATGTAATTAAAAAGCTTCTTTTATACTTGATACATATTAAGTGCCCTTTTTATTACCTCATCAATTTATATTGTTTTCGTACCAAGATTATGAATTATTCCTGTAAATATCCATTCTAGCAAATAAATTATTCAGTAACAGATTTTAAGAAAAAATCACCGTTGTAAAATTTTATTACGGCCTACACAATGAAGGCTTCACGGAAAAGTTAATGAATAAAAAAATTATTGCCAAGTGAGAATTTTCTTTAATTAACGAATGCTTCAGTTGTTTAATTTTATGGCAAATTGACTGTCTTTTCATTTCAAATATGCTCAAAATGAATGAAATTGGACAGTCAAATAAGATGTAATGAACATAGCATTAAAAATTAAAAGTAAATTTTACTTAAAATTTAAAAAATATTGATACGTACGTTTATATATTTTTTTTTATTAAGACCTTTACATCCATATAAATAATTCCACATCTTACATGTTATATATATGGCACACTAAGAAAATTGAATCTTGAGGCAAATTACTTTTTAAAATAAATAAAAATTTTCAAACATATGATTGTAGTATTATCTGTATTTATTAATTAACTCAAATTGCGTTACATATGCACACAACATCAACCAATTGATGTTAAATTGGCAAAGAATGATTTTACAAAAGTAGGGTACATAAGAAAATGAATATATTTAAAAAAATCTATGCCTAAATATTTAAATACAAATATGTATTTCTACCGTAAAAAATATTATTTTTACTGACTTTGTAAAAACTCATTTATTAGAAATATCTATATTTCAAATTATTCTTATAGCAAAAAAAATTATAATTCAGTTTACATTTTGATCAATTCTGAACATAATAAATATTTTTTTTCTTACAAATTTATTTACGTACTTTTCGATTTAAACTTTATATTTGAATTTTCAAGATAGACATATATAATAATAACCGTTCAAAAGATTTCCAAAGTTTACATACCAACTGTAAGAAAAAGATATTTAAGAGCCATTGTGACAAAAATAATACGGGCCTAATATAAATTTAAAACTTATCTCAAAGATCTTGCACTTAACATTTATCTCTAGTAATGTTTTTCCTTTTGTAAGTTAACCCTCGCATAAAAAATAATACCTTTAGCTTTTTCAAACTGTTTTTTTTTAAATTTTAATGTATGACAGTGAATACGTACTTTGAAAACTAGTTTTTAAATAAAGCTAATTTATTCACTGGTTTCTCAAATAAATTGAAAAATATTATATACTGATATAAGATACAATATGATATAAGAGCTTTGAAACATAAAAAGGAAACTAACAAAAATTAATTATTTGGAAAATATTTTCTCTTACAATCTATCTAATAAAAGTCCAGGGTTTTAATTTTGCCAGCTAGTTGAATGTCGTATCGGGCAATATATGTCTTGGGATCTATTGAATGGATATTTATAATGCCAAACCTTCTTGACTTTCTATTACCATTCCTGATAGGGGTTAATCCAATAGGTTTTAACCAATCACCGTATTGGTAGACTGAAAAGTCTCCCTATACATTTTATGGAGAACCCATATTATTTAATTATAGAGTAACTACCAAAAAATAAAAACACCACCATATAAAAAAATATATTGAGATTAGAATTAGTGGAAGAGTTCAATAAAATTAATTATTTAAAAAAATAATTAAGTGTATAAAATACTAATGAAATATCAGTTGAATTAAAAAGCTTAACTTAGGATATATATTATACTTAACATTAGAATTTTTATATTCAATCTCGGAGTTAACCAATATTTTCTTATCTTAAAAAAATAAACTGTCGGTATTGAAACCCAAAAATATTTAGACAATGACAATATTATTACAAGTCGATCAAATCAGCTTTAGTTTTCTATACTATAATAACATTTGCCGCCATACTAATTAGTATGAATGTTTGTATAATTTATCGTTATACAAACGTTGTACAAATGAGGCTTGGTCCTATTCATTAAATCGAAATTACCCTACTCCCCCCCGTTGCTCATCCGTTTACTTTGGTAAAGCGCTGCATTTTCATTTCCTCCGTTTTCCTCTGTCAATCAGGGGGTAAGATGGGCCCACAGATTGGCCTTAATTGATTTTAAGCCGTAACTAAATATTCATTTAACAACAGTTCTTCCACCTAAACTTAAGATCTCGAAAGAAAAACAATTTTAATATTTTGATATTACGACCAATTTAGAATAAAGCGGACAACTCACATACTTGGGTTAACTGTAGAATTATATTTATATTATATCAGTTCAAATGATTGCTGTGTCATAAATAAATGTATTGAAAAAAAAAACAAAAAGATAAAAAGCAACATATATACTTATACGTGTCAAGTGCGGAAAATATTGAGCTCTAGTACATTAAAATTATCAAAATCATTATCGAAAAATAAAATTTAAAACATTTTAAACATGCGTTTAAAATGTCAAATGAAAACTGAAAAATAAACCAAAAATGCCCATAGCTGTATAAGTAAAAATCATTTTTGTATCACACAATAACAAGAATCAATAATTCTATATTCAATATTGATAATTATTTTTTCGATTGTCATAAAAATATCAAAAACATGTCAATCAAAACATTTGTAGTATTGAATCTGTAAATTCTATTGTGGTTAAATTAATCTTATTTAATAAGTAAAAATTACATTTTATTATTGATATTATGAATACATTCATTTGTATTTAGGCTTTTTATCGATTGTATAATACACTTAATTTTATAATACGTGATTGATATACAATATCTATTTAATTCATATATGGCCAATTATAGTTTAAAAGGTACCACTGCATATAAAGTTGAATATCTAAATTGTTCATTTACTATTATGAATGACTTTAACTTTAGATTTGAATTTCGGGATAAAGTTCTCTTCCATAATATAGCGGAATTGGAATATTTAAACGAAAACGGAATTTCTAATGCACCAAGTATTTCAGTGAAAGAGTTGCAAGTTCAGATTAACTTTGCTTGAAAGAATAGATAGGGCAATAATAAAATATACACAAAGAATAATACATCCAGACTACATTGTATTTCAAATTGAATGTACTAATCTTTTCTTTATGGTAAATAATAATAGTTAAATCTTGCTAATAATTATAAATTCATGATATAATTTACAAACAAAAAATATTTATAATTAAACTTATATTTCATAGTAACTTCAGAATTTAATACATATTTAATTTGAACTATTTTAATGCTATAATTTAATATGGATAAAAATACTTATCTGCGTAAATAAAAGTTAACCTTTTTTGTTTTAACTAGAATACTTTTATAATTTAAATGTTTTTTTTTGTGAATAACTATACTGAACTCGTGCCAAATTTAATATTTAATATAAAAATATCAAGATGCGACATACAAGTAAAATCTGTTCAAATAAAGCAGCATTTTAAATAAAATATTAATTGCGTGATATATTAATGTTTTATGTAATAAAGCATGACTAACTTATCGCTTACAGCAAAAAATGGTAGATATTTAATTATACAAGGAGTATGTTGCATGTATATTTTTTTAATTATTTACGTTGTTTGCGAATTATTATAGAAAATTCATCAATGTTTTTTATTTATATGAAACGGGTTCTGTTTTTTACGTGAGATTCATGAAATTTAAAATATTGTAAATGTAGGAGAAATATATGCAATATTAAAATTAAACGTTTTTGTTAACACGATCTTGATTACTAGCAATTTCAATAAATATAGTATTATTATTTGAAACAAATTTTGCTCATTAAACGTATATTAATGTTAAATTATTTCAAATATTCTAAATTAAAATAAATAACTTAAAAAAGACAAATAATTATAAGTAGAATATGAAATAATGTTACACAGTTAAACTGTTTCAATCGTATGGTGGTGAATACTTGGAGTATATATTATAATCCAAAGAAAATCAAGTTGCTGGTGACGTCATTGTTGCAAAGTTATGGTGCCTAGAAGTATTTCGAGACATCCCAAATGGACGGGGAGGCTGAACAGGAAGATAAGGATTTAAATCAATGCAATGGCCGGTGTGGCAGGACCTCATCATCATCAGCACCATCACCACGAGCATGATCCGAATACGCAGCAGCTACACGTGGTAAAATTGTGCATCTGCTCGCATGAATACATAAAATATAAATTGAAAAATATTTTCAAAAGATATTTTTCGAGAAAAATTTTAGTAACCGTGATGACCATTTTTTATAAAAAAAAACTATACAATTTATTTTTATTTAGTATAAATGTCTTTTCAAATTTTTGTCGCTAAGTTTTCAATAAAATATAAATCATCAAATGTTATTATCGGTTACTTCTTATCGAAATTAAATTATGTTAATATATTATGACATTTTTTCACTATTTTACTAATTTTATACTTCTATAATTATACATACATATATAAGAGTAAAATTTTAAACCTCTGTTTATTAACCATTTACATTGAATCTTTTGATAATCAATTATACAATATTAATTATCTTCATTGATTCTAATGAATGAGATATTTGGCGCAAAGGGGTCGTCCTATTGATAAAAGTTTTTAATGGATAATATTAAAATATATCAAATTCACCGTACATAAAGCTATTGAATGAAAAACTGAACCTACAATTCCAATGCTGTGTTATTTATTGTCTCCCCGGTAGCATAGTTGGTAGCGTGCACGTCTTGCAATCCGGGTAATGCGGGTTTGATTCTCCATCTGTCGGATTTAATAAATCCAAAAATACAGGACCGACAAACTCTGACAAACAAATCTCGTGAAAAATAATCTGTCAAGACGTCTTCACATTGTGAACATCCATATACTCTTCTTTTGAAGTGGATATCTTCAATCTGTGTAGATCCATATGCTCCACGATGGGAGCGAGCATGGTATAAAAAAATATATTTTATCGTAAATAGCTTTTGATTATGATGTATAATATATTGGTATTTGTTATAAACAACAATCAAAATTAGTGTAACAAATAATGAATGATATTCAAATAAAAAATTCAAATGAATATCTATAATATTTGAATAAAAAAAATCTATAAATATAGAATAAAAACCATAATTTATGTAAAACTAAAAACAAAAAACGGGCTTAATATTTTTGTACCTAACTAAGACATATAATTTGTTGTTAATTATAACGATATTAAATAAGTATAACGTTATTGTAATCATTTAAAAGTAATAATAACAATATACTAGAATAAACGGATCAATGACGGTAAAAATTTTGCTCACGTATACGTATTTTTCGTTGCCAGATATGTTTATGTATGATTTTTTTAAGCTAAAGTTATCTCAAATTTTTTTTTTCAAAAAAGATGAAGGTTTAATATACAATATGTTTGCGTGACATGCTTTATTTGAATGTATTATTTCATCACGTAAAAATATTTTCTCAAGAGATTTTCTACCCAGCTCTTCTCTTTAGATTGAAGAGTTGCGGTTATTATTCACTGATTTGAATTTTATATACATACAGATTATTTAACAAGTAAATTAATGACAATATTTCGGCTTATATTTCGAATTTGTCATATGATTTACGAATAAATTATGGCTTTTAATCGTAATAATTTTAATAATCTCTTCATTTGATAAAAGTAGTTTTACAATTAAAGTGTGATTTATGTACATAGTGTTTATATATCAGTGATTCTTTCTCACAAAATAACTTATAAAGGTAACATTATTTGATTATTTTAAAATCTCACGGAATTACACAACGCAAAATATAAATGATTCTAAAATAGAACGTTTAAAGTATAGATTCTCACATGTTTTATTTTTATATAAAATTTTGTTTTTAGATTGAAATTGTTCCATTATTAAAATTCTCATTGATTATTTTATTTTTTATTTTCGTTCCATAGTTGTTCTACTATAGTTCTATATTGTTCAATTAAATGTAACTTAAATTCAAAAGTTTGCTTACTATCTTCTTATACCATGTTTGCTCCTACAGTGGAGTATATGGATCTACACAGTGTGAAGATATTCACACCAAAAGAGGAGTATATGGATCACTGCAGTGTGAAGACGTCTCGACAGACTATTTTTCACGAGAATTGTTTTTCAGACAAGTACTCAACCCAATAGGCATCCAGTCTTGCATTTTTTGGATTTTTATAATCCGACAGATAGAGAATTGAACCAGCATTCCCCAGATTGCCAGGCGCGCACGATACCAACTATGCTACCGGGGAGACACAGACATTGTCATTTTTTTTTTGCTGCAAGTTCCTTAATTATTTAATTTAACGAATTTTGCTTTATACTACAAGTAACAATGGAAATGCTTTTTTTTATAATAGCCATATTTAATTAATCAAACTTCACCAATTAACTTCTATAAGGTTTTTTTTTTACCGTGAAGCATATTTTACAGAACTGTAGTTGATATTTTGTATTTGTAAGAAATTAAATATTTCATGAATAAAGTTAAATTGAGTTTCCCTCTTACCGCGTATTTAAAAAATAATTTGCAATTTTACGTAGGTGGTCTCGGGTACGCACACATTTGGCTTTTTATATAAATACCGCACAATAACGAAGATTACCGCAAAACAAAACAAAATTAATCTCGTATTTATTACGCAAACTTTTACGATTTTTATTGAAGAAAGAGGAATGAATATGAAATTACCGCTTGATTAAAAGCACTTGAAAGCGTTTGGAGCCAATTGTTTAGTTTGAAATATTTGAGTTGAGTAAAGCTAAAGCTGCGCAAAGCTCCTGCGGATGTCTGCAATAGCTTAGTTCGGCTTTTTTTTCTCTCAACGGCAAGTAATTCCGAGTTGGGGAAATGTTTGCAGTTATATCTTTTCAAGTGTATTTTGGCAGGAGAACAATGTAAAGGTCGTGGATACTGAAGCGGTTTATTCTACCGCTTTCCAAATTGCAGCAGAAGTTTACTAAATTATAATCAGTAGTAAGAAATCTTGCATACATTTATGATTTAACGTAAAAATTCTTTACTTAAAATTCTTGCATAATAATCAAAATATTATTTTTAAATTATAGTATAGCCTTTTCAATTATGCTTAAATTTATTTAGAACAAAATTTCTAACGGCTGTAAATAAAGTGACATTTAAAAAAAAATTGACTGTATAATTCATTTTTAGAAAATATTTATATATCAGATATACAATTCAATTTTAGAAATTATACCGTTTCAAAAAAAAAAAATCTACCGGATAATTATGAACGAACACGTGATACAAATCGATATTACTCAGTTAAATAAATTTATTAAAATATCAAAATAGTATTTTGTCATCGATATCTTATGATTAAAAATGATATTATATATAAAACATGATCTATCAATACAAAGTGAAATCCAAATATTTTTACTGTTGAAAAAATCAAAGTCTGGTAAACTCTAGTAAATATTTTATACTTAATTCAAAAACATAACCTATTAAACTGTAGTACGTGATAATTTTTCACACCAAAATAATGCAACAAGACACGAATATGACTTTTAAAGAATTCAAATTTCCGTGATATCATTTTGAATGCATTTTATTTTAAAAATAAAGGCATTGTGTGTGGCGTAGCCGCGAACGTTTTGGCGTAGCGAATTTCCTGGTAGAGCTTCAAACTACGTGATCTGAGTCGTAAGTCTACGCGAGTTGGTCTACAGAACAAAGTGAACGGGGGTGCAATGGAGTATGTAGGCACTCCTTTCACGTTGCTGCTTTTAACGGCTTCTTACGAAAGTAATTTTAGCTCTATGACCCACTGTGTTGAGTAATTGGTTGCTTTATTGCCGTTTTCTCGAGAAAATTATTGCTTTATTTGTAAACTTCTTAAGTAACTTCGTGAAATCATATTTATGACTTGACATCACTCGGAGTTTTTGTAAACAAAATAATACATATCACCTTTTATTGAGAAACATTTATTTTTTTATGGCAATGTATTTCTACATTTTTTTAAATTGCTAAGATAAAAGTAATGTCACTTAATATACACCATATTATACCGACCAAATGCTCTATCTAGTTTTTTAAAAATCACGAAATTAAGAGTTGTATTAAATAATATTTAAGATAAAAGCTCAGGCTCGAAGTATAACAAACATATTTCAGTTCAAAATTATCAACCATACCATCATAAAATAATATTTTTGCATTAGTTTTATGAAATAAGTATTATGGAACAAACATCTCGTGACAAAATACTGTGGATACTATTTACTTTGCTTAACAGAAATAAGGTTAAGTTGGGTTAGGTTAGGTTAGGTTACTATAACGGTTTTATGCAGCTTGCAGTTTGCAAAGCAAAGGAGCTTGCTGCTTAATATTTATTATCCAGGATGTAATTATTATTTTATCATTTTGATACATATGTGTATATGTTCAGATGTTACAACAACTAATAGCAATATATAATATAATAAACTCAGATGTATTTTTTAAATTACAACTATCTCCTAAGACAAAGTAAATTTCTTTGTATATTAATTTAGCCTCAATTGAAATGAATAATTTCTTTGATATCATTTATTGATATAAAGATGCAAACGTTTACTTGTGAAATTTCACAAAAAAAAATAGTTTAGCGATGGGTTTAGTTTGTTGCATGAATATCACGTAGAATTCAGCAATCACGCTGATTCAATGAAAAGCCGTGGGGTTTGCAAAACTGACTTAATTAATTAATCAGGTTGGAAATGGCGGCCTTTGGGATTTTACCATGTGTCAAAGCTTCCGGAAAACTTTTCACTAAGCATTCAATGGAATTTTCATGTATTGTTTCGCACATAACGCCGACCACATAATAATTTATGAAAATAAAAATATGTTGCTGAATTTCCCTTTTTTGAAAATTAACAAGTTCAACAGCAATAACTTTTCTTTGCTGTAATCTAAATAATCAACTTAAAAAAATTTAAAATATTCAATTTTATCTTATATTTTAACCGAAGAGTTCAAATAAAAAAATATGTGATGACTAGATTAACTAATTAACTGAAATGCAACTATATCACAAATTAAAAGATTACTCTAGCGTTGTGATATCATAGAAATATGTTATTTGTAATTTTGGTTATTGTAGAAGAAAGAATTAAAAACTTTACTCAAATTAAGCAACTTCAGAGTTAGCTCATCAACATTTATGTTTATAATTTGTAGTATTCAGAACACATGAAAAACATGTGCTTGAAAAATATGAAAAGTACTTATCTTACAAATATCTATGCTTATTTTGTTACCATGTTTGATTCAAAATTAAAGCAAAGTGTGAAAATAACCAGTATGAAAGTACATTTATCTCCGCAATTTAAAGACATGTCTCGACAGATTATTTTTCACGAAAATCGTTTTCCATACAATTTCTCAACTAAATGGGCATTCAATGGAAATTGAACCTGCATTATCAGGATTACGAGACAGGCACGCTAACTTATACGGCACCCGGGAGGCATATGTGCTCTAGCCTATTAATAATGTTATATATTAAAGAATATCAGCATCCAGTTATACCAAAGGAAATAATACACCTGAAAATTTTACAATATATAGGTAAAATAAATTATTTCCTCGCAGCAAACAATGCTAAGCTTATGATTTCCTGCTGGTAAACGATTTTTTCATGAAGTATTTTTAACAAAGAAGTTAATTGATTTAGCCTGAAACATTTTTACTTCATGCGAAGCATAATGGCTAATTGCCTCTACCACTGCTGCTCTTAGCGTAAGTTTTTATATTTACTAATTGGCATTATCTTGCTGTTCTTAGGCAATAAATTTAACATGAAAATATCCTTTAAATAAGTGCTACGTGTTGACTTGCTTTAATAGCACACTGTAGCAAATAAAGAACGAAAAAGCGTAAGCACGTCTCACTTTAACGAGAATTAATGGAAATGTTGCATTGCAGGTCAATTATTTTGAACGTTTTTATAATATGCTCACATATACATATAGGTATACAAAATTGAACAATTTTGATACCAAAGTTAATATCAGGTGACAGATTGTTATTCCTTGTTCAAGGCTTATATATTATATAATATTTCTTCATTGTCATCGGTAGTATAATCCAATATGAGTTTTGACTGTCAACAAGAACCATCTCCACTGCCATCTATCTACCGATAGCTCTAATCAATACTTTAACCCAATGTTGTTTTCATCAAATTTAACTATCAAAAATATCTCGTATAATATTCATATTATATTAAAATGCAGCTTATTAACAAGTTTGATGTCTTCTCTTTACAAGAGATGAACTGCTTATATAATATGTATGTTAAATAATACGCCTAAACAATGCGCACTTGTTTTTAATACATACTTGTTTACTATCTGAACTATTTTATTTAAATTACATGACAATCATGGCACAAAGATTTTTCAATTGGCTCTTGATATGATAATCATTTCATAAAATAATCACGCATTAGTATGAATTCAAAAAATAAAATAAATATTGTAAATAAATGCATGCATACATATTTATTCTAAAAAATATACAGTATATTTAAAAAGTGTCTGGCGTATTCAATTTAAGCATTGGTATATTTATTTTTTGAACGAATGAATTTTGTATCTCGTTAAATATGAAAAGACATTTTCTACTTTTAAATTAATTTAACTCGTTTTAAATGCTCTTTGTTTAATTAATTTTACTTTGAAAGTATGAACTATTAATATTTATTTATTTTTTTGCAATTTTAGATTAATTTTTTCATCTTATTTATCAAATTATTTACTATACAGAAACGTTTTTTTATATTCTTTCCGTTTGAAAAATCTGTTTTTTTTTAACTTTTATATCGACGGTGAAAATGAGTATCCTTGTAGATTTATTTGAATTCTAGAAAAGAGGTAGATTTAAAAAAGGTCGTAGACCGTTCTTCTAAATTTCACCTTTACCAAACTATGGATAGGACCTTACCACACACGATTTAAAAAGTCATAAATAAAGTTTTCAGCTTTACCAGAACTGTTTAGCATATGCTCACACAAGCAATTCAGGCCCACTTTTGAACCAACTTTATCATCAAAAATGGAAAACAAACGCACAATTAACATATGAACACAAAGGTTCACTTTCGTTCTGTTCACTTTTACCAATAGAAAGTTTTATTTTAATTTTCAAGGACCTAAGAGAAGGAATATTTCAAACATCGTTTTAAAAAAAATAAAGAAATTAAATATGAAAAAACGAGGCGTGTAATTTGAACGAATGGGTGGTTTTATTATTTTTTTGTATTTTTGGACACCGAAATCAATTTATTTCGATCGTTATTTTAATGAAACTACAAATTAAATTATATACTTCAGTGTTGGATAAAATATTATTTGGGAATTAATATAATTTATGTAAATGTATCGTTATAAATAGTTTATCAAACATTTTGATTTATCATTTATGTTATGACTTTCTAGATATTATACTTATTGTTTATATTCTCAGCGTGAATATATTTTTTAAATAAATAGTAAATTTACTAAATTAACTGGAAGCAAAAAATATTAGTGAAGAAAAATAAATAATCTTTCACGTTTATTCAATAACAATGTGAATGAACTTGGTGTTATTTCATTCATAAACAGTCGAATTGCATACATTTCGCCTCAGTGACAGTTTTTTTAGTCTCGCGGCACTAAAAGTCGTTGATTCAAATTCTTTAGCTGCAAATGTGAGTAGATGTCGAATACTCTAAACGATTGGCAGATATTTAATCTTAGTTAATAACTGTCTGTCAAGATAAGTATTTGTATTTTGGAGTTCTATTGTATATGCTTAACATTTGGAGCGAACATAAGTATGAAATACAGTCATTTTTGCGACCCAAATTACATAGAAACATGTTTTCAATTATTAAATTTGATCGAATAGAATCAATTTATCATAATATAACATATTGTTGAAATGGAGAATTCATGTAATAAATTTTTCATATTAGTAATTGACGCAAAAAGTTTTAAAAAGATGGCTAAAGCATAATGAAAGCTTAAGAATGAAACTTATTTGTTTATCATATATGCATATACATAACAATAAATATGTGAGAATATAGCCACATAATAATTAATAAAATTCAAATATATAGACATGCAATATATATACACGATTCTTTCAAAGTATAATAAATTTATTTTCATTGGCTACTGAATGTCATAAAATATTGTTAATCTCTGTTATAAGTACAATTATACTATGCAAACTAACGATCATTGTTTTCATTAGATAAAAGTTTGTGTGCCTGTTAAAGCATAATCTGTGTGACTTATGCGTTAAAACAAGTGTCTGTCTTTCTCCAGAGACACCTTCGAAGGATATATGTAGGAGGCTAAATGTCTCTTGGTCGACCCACACCACCCAGAGAGAAGCTTTTTATCCCTTTTAGACCTGCATATTTTAGTGATGTTTGTTTGGAATGCGACACAGTCTTGACGCACTAAGTGAACCTCCAATATAAGAATGGAAAATACTTTCAGTTATACACGCGGCCCTCAACTTTCAGACATCTACCTCTTTGGTTTCTGAAATGTGTAAGACATTTAAAATTATGAACGTAGATCATTCAAAACGACATACACAACTATTAACAAAAAATATTTTTCCAATGAAGTGTTTTATTTGGTACTTTAATTTATATTTATCGAGAAACTTTTTTCTGTTATCTGAGTTATATCTATCATTGCTTCAATTTTATCAAATGTATGGTACGTTGATTATTTTTGTCAAATCATCACTACTAGTTTTATTTTTCATCCATGTTTATAAATTAATTGGGGTGGAATTTTTGCTAGAATATAAAACATCATGAATTGACAAAATCATCTTGTAAATACACATTTTTTCTTGTTCAAAATTAAATATATTAATCTAAAATTGGACATGATTTATATAGTACTAAAACAGTGAAGGATTGTGATGAATACTAATTGACGAAATGGGAGTTATAACATGAAAGTACATAGTGAATTTTTATAATATTAAACATATCGATAAAAATATAAATAAAAAAAAAATAGCAATTGTACGAATTTCTCAATATAAAAGAACGTAAGTACATTATAAAGATACAGGTATTTAATATGCAAAAGAAAAACAAATTTCATTTGTCTATTTTTAAATAGGGAAAGTAGTTAATAATAGTTAAATCGAGGAAATTATTTTTAATATTTACAACATTTTAAATAAACGTAAAAGTTGGAAGAAAATATTTAATTCCTAAAAGTGTGTTTCAACATCTTAAGATTACTCATATTGTATTTTATTTGTTTATTTGAATTTATAATGGATATTATAATAAATACTGTCAACTGATGATATAATTTTATTTTTAAATCACAACTGTTTGAAATGTGTATACTTACATATGGATCGTTATTTGTAGCCCGGGTTAGGCCTTACGGCATAGTCAGGCCATAAAAATGGATATACGAGTACGATGAATATACATGTATGGGTATAACTAACAAAAGAGTGAGGTTGGTAGAGATTTAACAAAATATAATACAAATCGTTACACTAAAAACTAAGTTAAATATTATGATAGTAACTTATGTCACTTTAAAACATTGTTTTTTCTGATATATATGAATATGATTATAAAAAAAATATAAAGGATAAGGATTTCAAAAAAAAACATGGAATATTTTTAACTTCGTATTTTTGAAAGAGAAGCATTAGCAAAAGAAAAGGTGATTTTTTATAAAACGACATCGAATGTGTATAGCGTGACTTCTTTTCAATTAGTATACTGATATGTATCTAAAACGTTTTCCATTATAAATTTTTGGAGAAACAAGAACAAAATAAATCTAAATTTTCTGATTTATATGCGCTAAAATCTTTTTCTCAAACAACACTGCAAATATTCTTTTTAAAATATCTCTTTTTCGTTATTCTGGTTGAGTTGACTGCATAAATTTAACTTGGAATGATTTAATAATGGATGATTCTTCGCGATATATAATTGAATTTCTACACCATGATATTTAAAAAATTCAAAAGTTTGCTACTTAAAGGCCATGTAAAAACTCCTGGAAAATGAATACATTAATGCCTTTCGAGTGAAAAGAATTTCCATTTTATTTTAACCAAGACTTAAGAATTCAAAAAAGTATTACGACAAAACAGAACATTAACAGTACGTATAAAATTTACATATTTAGCTTGACTATACCAAAAGCGCTGTCATATTTCACAAATTTATAAAAAATAATAGAGGCTACAGAACAGACCAATTATTGCTAATTTAAGCTGGAAAGATACCTACCACGAATCTGTTGCTGAGAGACTCTGAGAATCCAAATCAATACGAGAAATATAGGTTTAAATATATTGTATACTAAAGAGGATAACATTCTATAGAAATATTTGCTATTCAGCTTATAATGACTGGAGCTCTATTCAACTTAATGCTGTGTATCTAAGATACGTAGCGGACCTTTAATAAGTTGAACTGTCATTTATTCGATGCATGCATTCTACAGTGTTAAATGTAAGATCTATCAAATAGTATACCATACAAAGAAATTTTAAAAGCTTTTTACGAATAATATTGACAGTAGTTAAGGTAAAATTTTTAGTTTTTAGTTTAGACATAATTTATATCATCACATGCAGATATATTAAATCTATTGGGTTGATGCAAAAGTTATGACCGTTTTTTACATATACAATTAAACATTT
>JAGVSQ010004617.1:0-19050 GCA_022683975.1 Rhyacophila evoluta | reverse complement strand
TGTGGACAAACGAACGAACGAACGAACGAACATACATATTTTGACTTTTATATATCAGATACTATAATTGACATACCTTTTCGAAAAACTGCAGATCATGCTGTCTCATTCAGACGATAGAAATCTGGAAAAAAGTAAGAGAATGATTTATTATGCGTTCAAAATTTCACGCAAATATAATGTCAGTAAACTTAGGCAAGTTTGTTATCCGAAAATATGATTAAAAATTGTTTGGATGTATCTAATATATATATTATGCATGATACGTTTTATATATGCAGAAAATAACCAACTCACTACCTGCCAGTTTTGAGATATTTGAGAAAATATATAATTGGATTCAAATAAGTTTTCAACATGCTATTATTTCTTAACGGAATGAGTCCCTAAAGATTTTTTCACATGCTATTTTTTTTCTATGTATGACTTTGTTATTCTTCATGCATTTTTTAAATTAAATTTGAAAAACATTCAAAGTGAGTCAGATTTTCATTTAATACATGTCCATATATAACAGAAATATTCATTGAACATATTGTTATCACCTGATAATGATTCAACTGTTAGAATTCAATGAATAGCGTTAAAAATTATAATATAATTAATAAATTTAGAATTTATTCAGCATAAAATTTTGGTAAGAAGTAATGTGACTTTATAAACACGTGTATAACGTAAATTTTTACTATTTACATCTAGAATTAATGTACAAGTAAATAAATTCCGTTTACTTGACATAGTTGTAAAATAAAAGTCACTAGAACACAAAGTGCATGTCAACGAGGCATTGCGCTTTAAAAGCCAAAACTGTCAAAATATTTAGATTGATAGAAATGTTATAAAAAATTCAATAACAAGAATTTAGACCCCTTTGTATGATTCGGCGGAGGCACGCAACCGTGTTTATTGAAATGCACGTGATGAGGTGAACTCTACTTCGTGTCAGGATCACATAAAATACGGCGGAGGTCATTCATTGACTCGTTTAAAACGAACATAGTACAATGGGTACGCCACAAAATGGTTGGATTGTTTTCATACAACAACGTGGCCAAAATGACTCGTGATATACTTGTGCAATCTGTTATACGTAAACCTTTGCGGTGAGGTTTTCCTCAGGCATAATATTACTTGGGATTGCCAGGATATGAAAAATAAATTTAAGTTGTTCCTACAGTTTTTCTTCCATATAAATACACTTCTACAATACTCGCTTCACTTAAAATAGTATTTAGTTACATAAAAATTGACGGTAGGCTGGGAAGTATATTATCATGTGCATCCATTTATATTTTTTACGTTAGCCTAAAGTTTTAATTTTAATGCATATAAGGTATAATGTGAAGTTAATTAACTATTTATTAATGCTAACATTACCGTAGTGTTATATCGTGAGAACATGTAAAAAAAATCTTGCTACATTTACACCAACATATTGTATAAAAAGAATAGAGTTAATCACAAAAATGATTGCAATCACATACAAATTAATGCGTACCTATTCTGTCATAATAATGGTGGTAGAAAAACAAGCTAATACAGATTATTTTCAACACAATTATTTTCATAGTATATATATATTTACATATATTACATCATTTAGTCATAATTAATCCTGTTGTACCACAGTCAAATGCTAATTGTAAGATTGTATCCATTTTGATATCATCTTTGGAGAAAATTTAATAATATCTTTTATGATAATTTCAACTTAGCGCTGAGTGGCGAATGTAATGTAATGAGTTTTCGTATACTTGAAAATTAGCCTGCTTGACCTACTTTCCTGTGATTAAATCCTAACTAGTTATTACATTATCTATTATGAAAGCGTTATTATATATTTATATTCTAAATTTGTATTATCGCCCTTAAAACAGAGGTATTTTTTTACTTCTGTATTTCGTAAAACAATCGACATAATGAAAAAATTCTGATCAATATTCGGTAACAGTATTCATGAAGCATGAAGACGAGGTGAATAGAGACGTTGATGAGGGTTCCGTAGCCTAAAATACAGTTAAATTTAATGGAAGATTTAGCGAAATGGGAACCTGTCTATATTAGACGGTCGGTTTGCACGTGTTCAAAACAATACTTCCGTAAACTAACTATCTTAGAACCAAGAAACTATAATAGAAATGTAAAGTAACTTGAATCACAAACAACAAATCTATTATAACAAACTAGTTCCAACTTAGCTATTGTCACATAATATCTTTATATTGTGAACAAGCAGCAGAAAGTTATTATCAGCCTGTATCAATAAACTCATAAATGAAGATCTGTCTCCGTTTTTTTAATCTTATGCATTACACTGACACGTATTAACACAATTATTTAACCAGATATAATCTACTACATCCTTGCACCCCATCCTAATAGAGCATAATAACGTTAAATATGTATCGTTTTAGGTAATGACTATCTCCGATGCAGTTAAACAGGATAATTATGGAATAAAATATATTTCGAGCTCAAAATAATAGTTTAACTAAAGTCTTATCAGCAGAAATTAGCTGTCGACTTGGTGATTTGAGTGTACATGAAAGTTAGCCATAATTTTTCAGCCGATTTGGACAGTCGGTCCAACAGTTGGTTGAACCAACTAGATTAGCTTTGTCTTTCATCAAAAAAATGGTAAATTTCTAAATAATCAGACCAATTTTAGTCTACCGTTTTGACGCTCTTTATATCTTGTGATACTACTGGATAACTAAATTCATCCAATTATATATAATATTATGTTCAAGCTATGCCAAGCTTAAAATCTCCAAAATAGAGTCGAATATTTCAAATGAATGGAACTTCACAGTGTATGCAGTATTTTTGACGATGTGCGATGATTTATTATGTTCTTCAACTAAAATTCACAAGACATTTGAAAGTTTGAGCACGTTTTTTTAATGAAAGAAAAATGAAGTGCATCTTTGAAGCAGAATGTTTGAGAACATTTTCAAAGGGAGCGGTGACACGCTTACAATTTGTTATATATATCACGTAAGCTGAAGAGCCAACTCATTAGTCATAACCATTGGATGATATTTTACTAATTTATCTTCCTAGAAATGTTCGAAGAATAATTTTGTCTAGAATTAATAATACCACACAAATAAATTTAAAATACCAACTTATGTAAAGTAATATATGTTAAATATACTCTACAGTTTTACCTTTAACCGTGTCCGTCGCTTTGAATGTGGAGCAATTTATTTTTTATCACTCAGGCAAGTAATATATTAAAATACTACTATACAACATATAAAAGCATTATAATATGAGTAATTATTTTATTAAATAATATAAGACTTGATCTTCCCTTTCTTCCTTTTGGATTTCTTTTTAATTTAGATACAATATGGCACCTCTAGGAGTCCCTGCCATATCAGGTCGGTTGATAGTATTTGGAAACCTTTCATAACTGGTCCCTTCAATACAATTTCAAGATTTTACGAATTTTACTTTAATAGTTAACTTAAATAAATACATCGCCAATTACTAGTGTATTTAAAATACTTATTTTGTTAAATAAATAATTTCCTGCAGATAAAAATTAATTGTATAGCGTGTAAATGTAGTAACTTTATATAAGATTTGTAGGTTATGTAGTGATAATACTGACTAATGCAGTTTTTTTTTCTTTCAAAAAGAGTATTTGCTTGTATACTATGTGTTCGTCGTGTGTTGTCTTGAAAAACAAAAAATAGACCTACATTTTTTTTACAAACGTCTATTTCAGACTCAGTATATTTGGCGGAAGCTTTATTTGAAAAGCACCCGAGTAAGGTCGACACAAGGTCGTTAAAATATAGCTTTAAATAGAGTTTTCTTTCAGTTATTTTATCTCAAAGCGACCACATAATTTTTCAACACTTCCACACATCCTTAAGCTTACCATCAATCGCGTCCTTAGACTTAAACAGCAACGAAGTCATAGAGTATTTTCATATAATAATTATAGCTCAAGCGTTTTATCTTAATAAATATAGATACCATAATAATGCATTAAATTTTAGCAGCTAATATACAAAAAAAATCATATAAAGCCCTTGGTGGCTGAATAACAGCCCCAACGCTTCGTCACAACAGTTAGTATGCGCATCTCGCACCCGGGGAATGAAAGTTCGATTCCTACATCTGCCAGATCAAAAAAAACTGAAATGCAGAACTGGGTGGCCATTCGGTTGAGCAATTGTCTGACAACCAATTCTCGTGACATATAATCTGTCTTCATATTGCAGAGATCCATGTATTAAAATTTTAAAGCGGATATCTTCGATCAATATTCTCTACTCTCATATCCGATATGGTCAAAAAATGTACGACTGAATGCAACATTGAAGCAGTTGACTGAAAACCAATACTTGTGAAGATATAAATATCAAGATAAGTATTTATATTATACGAATGACTGACTACACGATTCATTTTTAGAGTTGTTTCATAAAAAATATGATCTGTGGACATTATGTTATTCGACTATTAGCATATCAAATATAATAGTTATATTGTATATTTAATTGTTTCTCACACCGAGTAATAAAACATCTATAGCAATTCTATCTTTTAAAATAAATCGTTAAGTATTTCAACAACATTATTATCCAGAGTTGCTATTTGCGGAGAAAAGGTCTGTTTTTATCATATTGACCGTTTTTACATCCACGCCATCAATTATTCAGCACACCCATTAGATTCTCCTCGCAAAGCACCATCAGGATCCATAAATCGCTTCACTTGGGATCCACCACCATTAAAAGACCCATATGCGTAGATATTTTAGTGGGCCAATGTTGAAAGTAAACAAAGTTTGTGACCGTCTCCTTTAAGCCCCAGAGGCGAAGTGCTTTAACACTCAAATCGTTTTATTTTCCGGTGTAATTAATTCGTTTTCAGCAATGTAAGCTTTTTAAATGAATATTTTAAAGCTTAAAACCTAATTTCGGTAACATATTCGTATTATAATAATATTCATACCATTTCTTGTCCGAAAATAGACCGTATGGATCTACGCAATGTAAAGATGTGTTGAGAGTTTTTTTCACAAGAATTGGTTGTCAGCTAATAGGTCTACTAAATCGGCAGCCAATCCAATTTTTGGATAGCTTGAAATCCAACAGATGTTCGAATCTAACTCGCAATCTCTGACTCTAAAGCACGCATGTTAACATCAAGGCTGCCGAGCAGATATTTTATTTTGTATGGATACACGTTCAATTATACTTCGTAATCATCAAAGTAAGAAAAATATTTTTTCAATTATTTTAAACACATCAGCGAGTATTTGATATTTGTAATAAATTAAAAATAAATAAATATTCTTATTAGACTCTTTATTGTTTTTGCTATTATTAAGACTTCTATGTGATTAAATGATAAAACAGTGATCTTATTCATCTTTACTTAGTACTCGTAGGACCTGGGATTTCTACAAAATCACAACTGACATTGATTGAGAAACAATTTTTCAAAATACTTGAAGATATAGTAGACCAAATTATACGAATGTATTTTACCAATCTACGTTCAATTATCCTTAACAAACTTTTAATTTTTCTATGTGGTCATAATATAATTATGGCTTTATTTAAATATAATATTTAATTGCATTTATTTTATGATATATATACATATGGTTAAAAAATATATAATAGAGTTTTTCAGATAATATTCTGCGCCATTGAAGACAATTCTGTTCAAAAATTTAAAACGACGTTGTGAAAATATATTCACGAAGAAGTAAATAATAATAATACAATATTATTTTGTGTACAGTATTACTGTTTCAAAAGAAAATTTCTCGCACAAAATAAAAGTAGTTTCGTGTTTTGACTCCACATAGTATTATCAGGAAATTCGATGAAAATGTACTTCAAAGATAGGTGCTCTATAGCTATCCATTACAGAGAAAAATAAGCTAGTTATCTTTGTAAACGTTTCAAGTAAGTATAACAACAAAAAATATACCCGAAGGCTTTTACTGACAGTGCTTTAAGCCGTGCTTTGAAGAAGTGTGAACACTCGCAAGTCGCAAAGAAAGCTCCTTTACGACACCTATCAACCCTCACAATGTGTAGTGGTAAACTTACCCTACAACTAGGGTTGAAATATGCACAAAGAAGTAAGATTCTAAAAACAATTAAAATATGTTGCAGTCTAGAACACAAACATCTTGTTGAGTTATAATTTCAATTCATATACTCAGTTTTGATACTCATTTGTACGTATATTTTTTGAGGTTTTTACATTTACTTACCAAATATTTTACGGTACTTCAAATTTGGATATTAACATTTTTTCCGCAGTATTTGAATACACATTATTATTTCTTGCGATCGAAAGGAATTTAACTTGAAACGAATTCGTAGTATTTAACCATTACACTCACTCACTACAAAACATTATTTTTCAACCTTATTTTTTTTTCAAACTGCTTTAATGGTTTTAAATAATCGTCAAATCATGAAACTTACTTACTGAGGTGAATAAGCAATTTTATTATCTGACGACTGAACACCTTACAACTGTAATAAATTGTATTATATAAATGAATAATTTGTTGTATTTTGATTGTATTTCAGATATCATTGACTACCAAAATTTAAATATTAAAATGTCACTATTAACGCCGAGAGATACCTTACAACAATATGATATAAATACATAAGCTAAATGAGTGAAATTGCAAAACTTTGCATATATAACAGTAAATAAATTTCAATATTGGAAATAGTGGTTACCTATTGAGTAAAAATGAGTAGTAAATATATATTAAGAAGTGTATCGCTTATTTTTATGTGGCTAGATTTTAATTATAATTATGTTTGGTAACCCTGAAGATAGCCAACAGTTCACTGTAGTTACCTAGGATCGTTAGCGTTATCTGCTTAGCCCTACGGCTTTTTACAAGGAAAACACCCGTCGGGTCGAATCGGTATTCTATTATGTGAACTATATATGTGGACATAGTTATAGAAAATAGATTAACACTACATAGATAAAGAAGAATGGTGTTACATTACTGTGTGCTGGAATTCTACTGATAGTTTCAATCTGATGAAAAAAAAATGTTACAAGTGAGTTTTTAATTCTTTAGTATTAAAAACTCAGCTCATCGGTGAATAAATGAGTCGACGTGGTTGAGGTCAAAACGAATAAATGAATTTTAACATAAGAAATATTATTAGCATCGCAGTTCATGGGTTTTACAAAAACGCCTGTATGAGTATAAAACCAGTCGTTGTGGTCAGAATTGCCTCTGCCAGTATTTATAGTTATACTTCTCCATTTGAAATAAAAAAATACTGTATGGTCTTATCATTTGTAACAATAAATTTTATTTTTTAATATGTCGCTTAAGGTGTGTAAAATTGTTAATTATAAGTGCTGGACTCTTTCATTTTTTTTAAATACATTTGATTCGGTTAAAAATTTTGGATACGAGTACCCCGCACATATTTGTTAACATAAGTTATAATTAAACTCACTTGGGCCAACGCTACATAGATGCCACGGCGGCAGAGCGACAGCATCAGGGCAACGGTAACAGAAATGAGAAATAGCTATAAATAGGTGAGTGAGCAAGTAAGAAAGTTTGGCAGCGAGACAACACATTGTGATCACAAAAACTTGCTCACTTGCTCACTCACCTATCTATGTATAACTATTTCTCATCACTGTTGCCGGTGCTTTGCTGCCTTTGCTCTGCTATCGTAGCGCTGGTTTAACTGGGACGATTATTTATTGTTTAGACTATTAATGTCGTGTAAAAACCACATGACATCTAAGGATGTCTCTACAAGTACCATGGCTGCAATAATTAATACATTGCATAATGTTAAATATAATGATTGAAAAGTTTCAGCTATTAAAATTCATTTGGTTCATCAATTGGCGGTTAATCAATTGTCAAAAATAAATCATTGAATTGTACTCAATGCGGACGTCGTTAATGGAAAAAAATATATGTATTATTCTGTAATCTGTATTAATCACTCTACAGCTCTAAACAAATATGTACATACAATGAATAGACGGCGTGAATAATATTCCAGCTTTTTGTAGCTTTGTTGAACAGTTTCATAAAACGATATTTTACGGACGAAAACATTTTAATCAAAAAAGTACACTTTCAAACACGCATTATTAACAGCTACAAAATAACCACCATACTCATAATATGTAATGCTATGATCATTTACGAAAATGAGGACAAACTCGTCCAATATTTACTACGAATTTTTCGGTCAAAGATAATGACCTGAAAAGCCTGAATATTATATATTGTGTTAGATAGGTCACGCCTAGTAGTTGGGTTGGGGGCGTATGGACCAGACAAGATAAGCGATTATTTCTAGGCGGGTAGCTCCTTTTAACCAACGTGCATTTGAGGCAAGATATTCCTAACTACATACATATTTTCATATTAGAGGTACACATATTTCTACGTAGAAAAATTATATACAGTAGCCAGCTTAAATTTAGTAACGATAGTATTTTTTGATCCTGAGATATTTAATAAAATTTTATTTACACTTTTTATGAAATAAAGAATTTTCAAGTTATTAAAAATGATATAAATACGTGAAAAGAACGTGAGCTTCAGTTTTTTTTTCAAAATAAACTTTATCAATAATCATATAAACATGTTCAACTTAACACACGCTCTATCAAAAGGGTGTAAGCGAAAAGTATCAAATTAATATCTAAATTTATAAAAGCTTTTAAGTTTAAAAAATTGCGACCAGGAAAAAGAACTTCTACCACGTCAACTATCAAACTGAGTAAATGAAAAACTGGTCTTAGTCTTTGTGGATTTCAAGATTGTATCTATCTAATATTTTGATTTTTGTCAAAATTATTATGAAACGTTTTTTGTGCCTTCTGTAAAATTTGTTCTGTGTGGGTTACTCTTTTCTACAGACAATTAACCGTAATTTATTTACACTGCTTTTAAAATAAATACTATACGAATCAATGAATAATAATAATGTTTTAAAGAACATTCCACTTGTAACAAATTCAAGGTAAGTGTTTTCAATAAAACGAGTCTATAGTTTTATTTTTCAATAAATTATATATCTTTAAGTTATTTGGGGATATTTTTTCCATCCAGTAAAGAGAAACTTTAATGAAAGCCTCTTCTTCTAAAACAGCTTTCAAGGCTATTTGTAAATATAATAGTCGTAATTAATAAAACTTCTAAAGAAAAAATATACACTTAAGAAATTGAAAACCCAAAAACGGTTCTTCAAAAATCGTACTTCTTGTTTGTTCCGATTAGATGCTCAAACAACTCAATATAAAATTTTGGAAATTTTTAAGAATTTTAAGATTATTTTATTTAAAATAAAAAAACTAGCTTTAGGTCATGTATTAATTATGAGGAGTGTAATATATATTGTGTTATCAATATAAAATCATTATACAATATCGATGCCAGGAAATAAATTATTCCTCAGACAGGTATATGTGTATAAATATTGTTCGTGATACAAAACCTTTCATTTCGTTTAATATTTTATACTTATCTCTAATCAAGTCATTAGATAGTTAAGTATTTATGGATGTCGGTGAGATTGATGTCTACACAGCAAAAGTGATTAATGACCGGGACAGGAAATGAAATAACAGCCCTTTCCGACATGTTGTATACTTTTCAGTCACAATGGTTCATTAGAAGACAAACACGGCAGCGGTTAAAACCAAACACGTAAACAGGACCCATTGTCAATGATGGATCAATACGGCACGTGACTACGTATTGCTACGTTAAGAGGCATTCATCGAACTACGTGACGTGATAGCTGTGAGAAAACTAACTGCGGAAAACCTACCCAATCAAGAGGCTGTGGATGGATCATTTGTGAATAATTATTCGACACTTCAAAGGATCCGTTATTATTATCGTATATAGGCCAGAAATTTACGAAGAAAAGTAAGCCATTAAATTTATATAATGCAAAACGGGAAGTTTAGATTCTATTTATTTATATCTATACCATGTTCGCTTCCAAGGTGGAACATATGGAGCCACACAGTGTGAAGAAATCCACTCCGAAAGTGGAGTATATGGATCTCCGCAGTATGAAGACGTCTTGACAGATTATTTTCACGAGAATCGTTTGTCAGACAATTACTAAACTCAATGGGCATCCAGTCTTGCATTTTCAGATTTAAAAAACAAGACCAGATGGGGAATGGAACCCGCGTTCCCCGGATCGCTAGACGCGCACGCTACTATTATAACTACGCTAACAGGGGAGACAAATCTAAGAAATAGAAAAATATTAAGATTTCAAAATACATCTGTGTACAAATACAAACATATTATTACATAAAAAATTTAATTCAAAAATCTGAGATGGGATGTCTAATGAATTGAAAAATTGACTGACAAAAAATCTCAATTTTCGTGGAAACAATTTGCCAAATTTTAAAAATTGTAAGATTTTATCTACTGTAAAAACATTCATTAATTTAATATAATTGTAAATATTTTGTGACAATTCGATTAGGAAATTAACACACTTATTAAATTAAATATCGAAGATATAGACCTAATGAGTTACGTAACGAATACGATGAGAAAAACGTTTGCTGTTTATAAATTAATACTTTATTAAATATGAGCAAGAAATAGAAAATATAAATATGAAGTCAAGCAATATATAGACACCAAATAAAGATGTATAAAACATGTATCCTTAAATATTCAAGGGTATTAGAGGGTTAACTCGTGCAGCATGTTGAATAAAGAAAAACAGAATTTCTACAACTGAAATGAAGAAAAGATGATAATTATGCAAAAAAGACTGCCTTGGTAGCAAATAGAGGGCTCCAAACGTACTTAAAATATGACTTTTAAATGTGAAACGTTTACTTGTGTAGTCTATTGCTGGAAGTTCTTATGCCAAATATATCAATCACTCAGTTTAGGTGATATCAAGTTGATTTTTAAGTTTTTTCGTCAACAATACATTTATACCACGAATATTTGGTAATATTATTTTAGGAGGATAATAACGTGTTTTTTAAACAATTACGTTAAAAGAAGGAACATTTAAAAATATTTTTGATACCGTTCAAAATGGTCAACATCTGGCATCAACAATTCTAGCATCGGACCACAGATTTATAATTCACATCTGCAGTATCCATCATAAAAATATCAATTGTAATGTTTCTTTAATATTAAAATTATAACATGTGTATCGTTTTTCATCATCCATAACAAAAATGAATTCATAGACCATTATCATTATGAAAAGCTGCGGCCATTGTGATTTTTTTTTATATTCAATTTATTTAACATACAACATAAGTATGCATTGCATCTAAGATTTAAATTTATATTATACATAAAATCTAACAAAGTTCGATCAGACGTTTCATATTTAGTAAGTTGCAGATATAACTATAATTTGATTGAATAAAACAATAGATATTGTTTTGCATTTCTGTTAGTTTACATAATATAAAAGATGTAGAAGAAAGCTTTAAAAAACGTTTAGAACTAGTTAAATATATTAAGTCTAAAGCTCTTTACAAGTTATTGTATTTTTCGATTATGTTTTTCGTGAATCAAAATTGATGCGGTCCTCTTAAACTCTTTTATACACATTTCAGTAATACCAAAAGATTTAAGAAAATCTTTAAAACAAAAGTTTGCTTCCCTTAGTGACTTTACTTTTAAAACTGTAGAAGCTAAAAAATAAACATTGGAGCGAGTTTTTAATATAAGAAATGAAAAGCTGCGGTGCGATGTCTTCGCTTACAAAACCCATAAACGTTTTGTATTGTATTCTTTTATGTTTTGATATTACTTTTTTTGTCTTCCGTCTTCAGAGACGCGGAAAACAGTGAGTTTAGATTTTTTTAAACAATAGTACTGGGAATTCGAATCATTCGTTCTTCATATGGATATATGTTGGCTATATAGCTTTCATGGGGGAGATATTTTTGTTTTTTGTACGAAGAATAAAAAGCATTTGCGATACGAATACGGAAAAGTCAAATTTATTATTTCTTAGCATTTGAGCAAATATTCATCTCTTAGTAAGATACTACCATAAACGGAAAATAAATATACATGTGTAATTTTAAGAAATTTAATCATCCTTTTTTCATTTGATTAAAGTATTATTCCATATGATACGTTCATTTCTTCTCAACAAGAATGGTAATCTATCATTATTGAACAATAAATAATGATTTCTTGTAATTCTAGATATTATAACACACTCAAAACTTGTTAAAAATTACTTTATTATTTATAATGTACCTAATTTTGAGTTTTAAGTAAAATTATCATCACGCATCGTTACGCAGTATTCATTAAATCATATTTGCGTCATTACATTAAATCATATTAGCAATATTTGTACAGGCTCTTTCATTTATTGGTGAGTTTTTAGGAATACAACGCCCAGTATCATATCAAGCTTTTAAATGTAATTGCCCAGGATGACTGGATTTTTTCAGCAATTTTTATAACTTTTCGGAATGTTTCCTATATATTTCACCTAAAACCAAACTTTGCTACGGCGTCAGCACTTATTTGCTTTCTGTTTTAATGCGCGTTCAGACCTGAACCAACATATGACGGCAAAAAAAAAAACACACACACACACACACTCACAACACAACTTCGATTTTCGAAAAATGTAATCAAATATACATATATACAGATATGATATGTTTGACTATACTGTCCTGCTAAGTAAAAACACAATATCTATATAGGGAATTACACACAAGATATTGGTGTTGTGTTAGCAGGGCATTATAGGAGGCGCTAAAATTGTAGTTCAAAATATTAACTCCGTGTGTATAAAACCCTAAAATTCACACGAAACACGTACATCGGATGCTTCTATGCAGCTTTAATTTTGAGTGTCTCTTTTTTTGACCGGTGAAATTCCGGTCTTCTGGAAAACTGGCAAGTGCTATTCACATGATATATTCAGCGTAATTAAAAGATGGAGGCATAATCTGAGAAGATGTAAAGCTACGAGAGAATCCGATAGGCGTCATGTGGTGGTGATATTCTCCACATAGATGGCGGATACGGTAAAAAAAGGGATATATACATGTATTAAAAATCTTTGATCGGTCATTACAACGAGTGCTACATGAATATTTTGAATCTTTATCGATATTGTCGTTTAATGCTTAGTTAGTAATAAGTAAATAAGTATTTCATGTTATTGTTACGTTTATAAATTATTCCATTATAGCGGCAGGAATTACGATAGAACGTAGATTAACACAAAAGATCCTTTTAGTCTGAAATTACAGGAAAGGGTGCCGGCTCGCATTACGGAAACTAATTAGCTGACTGCAGTTCGGTTCATTATCTGCCTGGTCATTTAGTTTTGATTTATCTCAATTTGTATTAATGAGGAAACCATTAGAGGGCGCTTATCACTATCGCATGAATTTGCTAACCATGACTTTGATATTAGTTGCATTAAGACAATAAATCATTCGTGAGGTTCGCATATAGAAAATGACACTGCCGAGCATTTAAACCGTGAGATGGTATCAAAAAAATACACCGATATGTTTAACATCTTCCATGTCAGAAAACTGGAACAGTTCAAATATGTTTATATTATTTCATCAAATATACTCAAAACTATTGGAAATTGGTAAACTTTTAGTGGAATCGCTAATCTCAGTCCTCATTTTGCCTTTTGACATCTTGAGTTGAATTCATTAATGTATTTAACGTGTTGAAAAAAGTAAAAAGTACATGTTTAATGTATTCACAATTTGATATAAAAATACTAAACTTTCGTTAAAATATCACAAACAAATTTAACTAAATAAATGCGAAAAGTCTGCCAAAAATTAAATAAATCCTATTCCGTAAATTCATATAAACTCACTCTCACGTGGATGTGAAAAATTGGAAGATTAGTTCAATACATAATTTAGAATAAAAAACAGGCTCTATTTTTTTTTTATAAGCAACGAGTAATGTATACACAATTTACTTAAATATTATTTAATTTAGTATAATATTCTAGCGATGTCATTTTTGCTGATTTTTCCCAAATAAGGTAACAATTAATGTTACACAATGGGTAAAGGTCCGACGTATAGCGAGGTCATACAAAGGGCGTCATCCGCAGTCAGCCTCCAGCATCAAGAGAAGCTTCGCTGAAGAACACTCCTTGACAATTAGGGTCGCTTTGTGACGTTACTTACATACCGTTTCATTTGAATATCCAGGTCTGTCACACGTACGCTACACATACGGCGTATAATATAATCCTTACCGATGAAACTAAATTGCGATAAAAATGTAGCATATATGAATAATGCCCTGTGCAATTTCAATATGTTTTTAATTGCCCTTTAGAAAAAATAATATCAGTGTTTATGGCATCCGATTAAGACGAGTTGAACTACACCAAAATAACTAACTTTCAATTTTTTTATGTCAGTAATAAATACAATACAAGTTATACAGTGACGGTATACTTAACTAAGGCCTGTGCTGAGAACTTAAGAGTTAGATAAGTCATTTCAAAAAGGAATGAACACTAAAAATTGATTCTGTAAAATATTATTAATTTAACATGTTTAACTGTCTGGTAGTGTACAAAAATAATTTCAATTCCAATTATACGTTACATCAAAATAGTAGATAGTAAATTTATCAGACACGTTTATTCGAATTAATAAGAAATATGGGCAATTTTCTTACTGCGATGGATGTTATTGGGTTTAAGGGAGAGAAAATTTCTATCTGAACCAGAGAAAAAATTCTGATGAATGACAACAATGACTAGCAAGTAAAGTCACAAATATAGAAAATAAGAAAAATCAACGCAACAAAAAATCATATACTCATAATTCTTGCAGCAGTTATCATTGATGCGACTGTACGACATACAGGAGGCACTTTATGAGATGTAATATACCTGTTGCGACCCTGCAAATTGTCGTACACAAAGGCCCGTTCACTTTGTAAAGTGTTTTCAGTGATTCTCAGGCGGACCCTAATGTTTTGGTTCTGCATCAAAATGTAACATTACTTGGCTTGTTATAAGCTCTTGACAAAAGTTATACATAAAAAGACTTTAAAAAGAACATACGAAACAAATGGGTATACCAAAATTTAATTTAAAAATAAAATGAATTCATATACTTATACGTTTGTACACTCATATGTATGTTACATGAGAAATAAATTTACTGCTCGAGATTGTTATTTTTTACATGTTAATAAAGTTAGAGGCTAATATAAAGAGACAAAAATATAGCCACCTAGTTTTTACTAATTAGGTAAGCCATCTCTATTTAAATGTATGGTCTCGTTGGATTAAGCTTCTAAATTTTTTTTGAAATCATTAATACAAAATTATTTCATATGTGGAAAAGTATTTTAAAAATGTACGGTCTGATGTAAGCGTAATCTACTCGTTCCATCCTTACAACCGATCTTAATCAGACGTAACCCTATATGAAGAAGTGTTCTTCTTTGTAAGAGAAATATAACGTCAATATTGACGTATTGTTAAAATTTTGCCTTGATATTCACTGTATATTTGCTCTTCAAAATTTTAACCCTAAGTTTTCAATTACTTCAGCAGTAAAATAGTTTACGTACGAAGTTTTATATTTAAATTTATAAGAACTACAAACAGATAAAATAATTCATAATACACATTAAAATACACGGGAGAATTAACGAAGTCAGTATAAAAAAGACATCTAATTTCCATTAAAAAATGAGAGCTTAAAATGAAAAAGCTCTATTTCTACATTTTACTATGGTTACCGTTGGAGGCTGTACTTGGCATATACGTATGTGATAATTGCTCTTATGCAGGCTTCGGATTGCGACTCATTAAAAGTCATACGGGAACAATTTTCCGCCTACATCAGCTCCCTTGTGTGGGACAATTTTGTGGAGTGCTCTCGACCTATTTGTTTTAATTATTGCACAAACTTCTGAGCGAATATGAGGACACCTTTAGAGTTATTACGTAGATTGATTTAATTATTTTTATAAAGTCATTATTACCATGTTTCCTTACATATAAAACCCGGTCTTATATTAATTTTGCACCCAGAAAACGTACTAGGGTTTATTTTCGCGATAGAACATACATGTTTGCGAGAGAAGACTCGAATGCAAGTGGTCGTTTAATCACTTCACTAATTCACTCCAACTTGAACATTATTGTTGATCTTCTAAGAGATAATTTATATCATTTATTTCGCTAGGTCTTTATTTTTTTCATAGGTCTTATTTTCGGGGAAAGGTGGTGCTAACCTGTTGGCAGAAAGTTAGAGAGCATTTGCTGGGCATATATGTATTTAAACAAAACAATTGAAAATATCTATTGTTTTAAATACATCATATTTTGTCGTAGCCCAAATATGAATTTTCAATATCTTGCAAATATCATAATAAAAATATCAAACACTTATTAACACTCGCAACGAAATGAGCTACAAATTCATTTATTTTTACATGAGTTAAAAAAAAACAGTAAAAATATATAGTGTATCGATATCAGCTAATATTCATTAAAATCATTATATAAAAATTTAATATGGCGCAACAAACATGAAAATATTATCAAATTATGTCAACTGGAAAGTAATTTCTACTCTTATAAATATGCTCATATTGAGGCCTTTGTGAAAAGATACTTTCTGTGTTATATCTTAGATTTGGATAAAATGAATGCCATTTATGTTTGATATAAATTTATTAATGACGATAATGATGATAATAAATATCATGGGTATATGTAAATAGATTTATAATAATTTATGTTTGGCTCAGTAAAAGAATTTTTTAGTTTTGTTTAAAAAAATATCTTAATTGCAAAAATAACTTTACAAAAACATACAAGCTCTAATTTCGTATTTGGCTTATTGGATTTAAGTAACGCTGCACCCAAATAGCATATAAAAGTAATATTTCCCATTTCCCTGAATTATAGTAGACAGGTACAATGTTTACCCGTAGGAGTTAATACACTAGCTTTAAATGAATGCCCTCACAAAAGTTAATTCAAATGCAATAAAGTCGTGTTTTCCTGCTTGCCTGCGTATCTATGCAGTAACAAATGAAATATTTATACAATGTAGACTCATAAATTTTAATCTCCCTAAATAATTTCATTTCCTCGATGATAAATATTCGGAAAACTGCAAGAAAAGGTATCAACAGTTCAAATTAAAACATCTGTTCTCCAGTTAATTAATTTATTTACTTATTTCAACTTGGCTTATTTATTTTTATTTAATGTTATATTTTGTTAAAGTTAAAAGCTTAAGGTGGCGTTACGTTAATTGGCATTGTTTTGAGAACTTTAATCACATAATTGCTAAAAAAAACAGTTCAATGGGACTATATGAATTATTTTGATTTATTGAGTATACGAAAGCTTTTAAATTATTTGTTAAATATACTCTAGCTAGCTATATATATAAACAGATTAAACTAGAATTACAAATATTTTAAATGTAATGTCAAACAATGTCTAGTGAATTTATATTGCCAATTTGTGAGGAAAACTAAAAAGTAGTCAGTAACTTTTTGAAACCCGCATAATTAAGGGTAATCGTTATTTTAACATTTTACAATTTTAATTCAATAAAGTGAAATGAATAGACTCATATAGGCTAAAATAATATATTCTTAGATTTTTAAGGAACAATATGTGCATTCAAAACGTACGTATTATTTCAACCCGCAAAAATGACCAAAAATATAAATATTTCGGTTGAGAAGAAAATAATTTTGGTTTTGTATTTTATTTATTTATTTGATACTTATTTCAAAAACTTAATTTTAATCAATTATGTATTTTCTATTTTGTCCGATAAAATTTTGGCATTCTTTTATCAACTTCATGATTTCGCACGTATAGAAATTCTGGTTCTTATCAAACTGGATCATGTGCAATTTTAGATCATCAGTTATTGTTGGTGAAAATTTGACTATTCGAATAATCTTGCATTTAAATTATTGTTTCGAAATAAATAGAATCTCGATAGTACAATATCTAGGGCTATGTAAAGAATGCAACATCGTATAATATTTATTTCATTATTTTCACATAATATCATAATAGTATATAAGAAAAGGACATAAAATGATTAAAATGACAATGTCACCTTGCATTACCACTGAAAGTATATTATATAATATACCAATCTGAGTAATTTGAAAAGTATGAACATTGTTACGAAATCTCTTCTATTAATGCTTATTGAGTTGTAGTAAAAAAAAACATTAAATGACAATATTAAAAATGTTATATTAGACGATGCGTGAACGATTATATCACATCGAATCAGTGTATGTTCCTTCTTTAATATAGCATAACACAAAAGAATCAATGATTTTGAGGACGCTTTGAATGCGCTCTAGGTCTCCTTTCATAGTCAATGTTTTTCGCACTCTGGGTGCTCATTTCGATTAGGGAGGAGGGAGGCACATAGCGATTTTCCTCCCCTCTTGAGTTTCCACGTGGGTTGATACGAGGGTAATATCGAACCCACTGATCCGCTAGTTAAGGAGTAAATGCCTTTGGGCCAACCTTCGATATTAGGTTCAAAGCAATGTGGATTTCATGCAATTTAAGATCAGTGATGAAAAATACTGTGGCTTCAAAGTGGCTTAAAACAAAATAAAATTGGTATTGAGATAGGCATTGCTGCTTTAAGTTAAATTAGACATTAGTATACAAAAATAAAATGTATCGAGATCATGTGGTACGTACTGTGGCATTTTGAATAAAGTTGACTTCTCTGTTCTAATATAAGATATGCGATGTTTTCCAAAAGAACATTTCAATCTATTGATCGAATAAAAGCGGTTCAAAAGCTTGTTTCATATGTAGAGGCCGAATTTAACAAAGCAATCATTTACGTAATTAACACAAAACTATTTAAAAATTATAAACTTCTATATTTATAAATGTAATATGGATTTCGTCTTTCAGCATATTCAGGCTATAAATTTCTAACAATAGAGCTTCACAATGGTTATCTATTGAAAAAAATGGAATCTATTAT
>JAGVSQ010004616.1:0-19050 GCA_022683975.1 Rhyacophila evoluta | reverse complement strand
TCTAACTTACTTGGTAGACACTCTCTTTTTCCTTCTGTATTTATATATTTGTTGTAATTCTTTCATTATTCTTTTTCCTAATATTTTAATATGTTTTTGATACTTTCGTCATAACTATTTGTATATCGTGTTGTTAACGTATTAAACTTGTAATTTGCAATGTTACAACATCTAATAAATAAAAATAAAAATAAACAATACCACTGATATTATAAAATTATCAAAACAGTACACACATATCAAACCTAAATATAACAAAATTCGTGGGAATACTCATTCGTTTCGTTATTCTGAATATAAGATGAAAATATTTTTAATATACAGTGTTAAATAATATAAATGTGTCGTCTGATAATGCCACTAAAGGCTGAACATACTTTATGGCTTAACTGCATGATCACCGTGTTATTGCGTGTGTCTGTACCAGTAGAACACTGTTTGTAAAACTGTGGAAAAATACTTTATTTTCAATTAAATGCGAGATAATAATTAAAGTAAGAAATATAAAGGACATAATTAAAAATAGGTAATTTGTTATTGACGTTTGCACTGAATTTATTGTAGCTACGTTTAATGCATGTGTTTTCAATATATGTATATTGATTGTTGTCCATGTTAGGTCCACTCCAGACAGAAGCGAACGAAGGCTTATAAGCGAATGCTCGGTCCGATTTGTATGGATAACCGGACGCTAAAACAAGTGAATGCTAGGAATCTGCCTTTGTTCGCTTCTGTCTGGACCCGACCTTAAATGACGTCGTTATTGTCCATTATAAAATTAAAAACCAAGAAAAAAATAATATTGAAAATACTTAAAACGGTTCAAAATCAGGATTACACTACCGATTTGTATAGTTACATAGTAACAATAACATTTGACTGCAGTCTATACACAATAAGTGTATTTCCGAGAAAAGCCGGAGACACGCTAATAGAGGCATTGAAAATATTGTATCAAATCGTTATCTAATTTTTAACATCAGACTCAAATATTTCGTTATAATGAAATCACTACTTCTATTTTTATCTACTACGATTTTTCTTCTATCCATATCGTATGAACGTTTGTTCATGACAAAAAATACGTTATATTGGAACTTTCGTTACTTTGGTGTTCGTTATAAAGATGTTTAGCCTGTACACGTGTAAAAGTTTTTAATGTACATTGATTCAAAGCATTGAAAATATCGTATCGAATTGTCATCTCATTTTGAACTTTTTACTCAAATATTGCGTTATACTGAAATCACTAATTCGTTAAATCGAATTTTTATTCTATCCATATGTTTCCATATCCATATGTATGTTTGTCCATGACAAAAAATACGTTATATTGGAACATTCGTTACTTTGGTGTTTGTTATAAAGAGATTTGACCTGTAGTCGTGTTAATTTTTTAATGTACATCGATCCAATTAGTCTTTATGCGTTCTTTATGGAATTTGTGAAATAATTTTAATTAAACATATTTTGATAAAATGTATTTTTTAAAAACCAGTGAAAAATAAGATTAAACGCGAAACGAGACCTTCATTGTAGTACTCTGTTGAAAAAAGATCTATTTGATTCCGGTGCATTCTTTCTCGAAGCGGGGATTTCTACCATCTGATGGGACGGCCGAGAAATTCACCTGGGTGGAAGTAACATGAGATTCAATTGAAAGGTGTTAAATGAAGTAATATGACGATGGGATGATGGAAAAGAATTTTTAATCTTCAGTCCAAGTTTGCCTTCGATGTATTAAATCGCGTGTAACACGCTTACATATCTAAGATATTTTTCGAAATCGTATATTCAAACAAAAGAAATAAATACAAAGCTTGAAACTAGAGCTTTTTTATATGCTTAATACAAATATTGTTCTCTAAGTATAGTACGTATTGATTTGCAAATAATTTTTTTAATTTAAATATATACACGAAAAATGTCGTATTCTTTAGTAGTATTTATAAAAAAAGGAGTGAAAAATTACAATGAATCTACGGTTTTATTCACAGATTTGCAGTAAATATTTCTTCTTCTTTCATCCATAAACGCTCGCTAAGTGGATCGTCTGGTAATTCACTTACGCTCGACGTAGCTCCTAATAGTTTTTACGGTTATAACAGCATCCAGGAGGTTCACCAAATAAATTAAGAGTTTTTAACATGAAGAATAAGAAAGTCATGTTAAACTTTGTAGTGCTTAAAAAATCTAATACTTACTCACTAAATAATGATTTTTATGTTGGTAAATTATCATCCATTCTATAAGTGCTGCTCTACGATTGTGAAACGTCCATTTTGTTTGTGATATGAAGTTTTTGCTTATCAAATTTTGAAAAAAAAATAGAAAAATATATGAGCGATAAATCGATACCGTTGTGTTCATACATGCATTCTTTCAGTGCTGTTCTGCGGTTGTAGCTTTGAAAACAGCTACTTTCGGAAAATTCTGGGAATACCGTGTTGTGACCTCGTTCGAAATGAAAAGATAAGAGAACGGACCATGAAGCCACTTATCACTGACAAAGTGAAGCTGTGACGCTGGATCTGGCTCGGCAACATATTGCGGATGTCTCAAGAGAGTCTGAACCTGACCTGCCTATTCTTCAAGCGAACCAGTCGTCGGCGTCTCGGAAGGCCGCTAAATACTATCTATAGAATGTATTCGGCGAGTTACGGGATGCAGGTATGAGATTTTTGCAGGCGGCACTTGGTATCCATATTCTCCACTTAGAAGAAGAAGAAGGAATTATCTTTAAAAATATATAATACATCAAAGTGATAAGTAAACTATATAGTAATGAAATATATTATTAGTAATTAATATTTTGACTGATGGAGCTTGATTTCAAATTCAAATAATTTAAAACTGGTAAACTTCCACATGTGAGATCACTGTTAGCGACCCGGGTTTCGCCTTTCGGCGTCTTCAGGCTATATTATACGTGGGCAGTGAGAAAATATATAACATACCAACAACAAATCCTACTAACTTACTATTTATAGTATTGAATTAGTAAATATCATTAGTGAAAATAATATTAGGAGTACTAAAAAAAAACAACAAAAATATCCCCAATCTATTGGAATTTACCTATTTAATTATATGTATTAAAAAGAACCAAAAAAAATATCATTAATCTATTAGGCTTGGCCTATTTAATTATAATGACAATCATTGGGAAATATAACAATACTTAATAAAACTAACCAGCTAACAGTGATCTCGCATGTGGAAGTTTGCCAGTTTTAAATAATTTAGAATTTAAAATCGATTTCCATCAAGCATTCTCAGTCAACAATATTATATACATTATTAGTATTTTGAAAAACGGATTAATCAGATATAAACTTTTCAATATATTATGAAAAAAAAACTTGTATACGAAATGGAGTAAGTACATGCATATTGTAAAATTATTCTCTGACCAAGTTTAATATTTTCCATTGTGCCTGGCTCAAAATTCATTTCAAATAATATTTCCAAAAATTGAATGATGTTTTTCGTTCGACTAATTCAGTGTGAAAATGCATTGTTTGACATCAAACCCATTCTATATATTCGCCTCAAATATCCAACCATACTTTACATTTCCCAATGATCCACGAATGTAAGCATTAATAATAAAAAAATAAAAAAAACAAAATGCGACCAATTTTCAGAGAATAATTTCATATCTTTTTGCACATATTTGCTAAATGTCCAAATGATAATATGAAGTTGTTATTATATTATTATTTCTGAATAATACTTTCTTTTAATCGTCAGAGAAGGCATGCAGAGAACACGCTTTTCCAAGTTTGAACCGTTACATCAACGACAAACGATGTTTGTTGTCTTTGTGAAAATCACTTTATTTGTATTTAATCGGTTTTTCTTGCTGACGTTTTTATCATTAAAATATTATTTTTTATACCATATTCACTCCCAAAGTAGAGCATATAGATCTACACAGTGTGAAGATATCGACTCCGAAAGTAGAGTATATCGATCTCCGCAAAATGAAGATGTCTTGACAGATTATTTTCACGAGAATTGTTTGTCAGACAAATGTTCAACCTAATAGGCATCCAGTCTTGCATTTTTGGGGACAAATGTGGAATCAAACCCGCGTTCTCGGGATCGCTAGTGACCAGCGAGACATTATTTTATATATTTTACGTAATATCATTAAAATCACCAGATGTAAAGTAACTTTGCCGACGACAAAAATAATTCACAAAAACTTGTGGGCCGACTTTCAATGGTTGTTAATAGATTTATAAATATTTATTTATCCAAGATTTGCTTATTACATATTCAAACTGAAATTACGCGTATAAAATAAGTTAAAACAACTTGTGATGTTGGATGATAGTTTATCCGTCCGATAAACAGCGAAGGGCTTATATTTTTTGATATTGAAACTGTTTATAAATACGACAACGTCGGGCTGATACGCCAGGATTTGTCGAGGATGTTGCTAGAGTCTTTTTTGCAATTCAAATTAAATTATTTTAGATGGAATTTTAAAAAAATGTGATAAGCCTGACACAGAACTACATTTAATAAACAAATGTAAATATCACACATAGATTTAAATATACGAGAGAAAAATATTTACATTTTAATTAAAATGTGGTATATTCAAGAGGGAGAAATTTTATATTTATTTGCAATATGTGAATTTCAACATTGTTTAAAATCAATTCTTTATGACCTATAACGTATGTATTAGGTATTTTTTGCGATTCGGCGTGGCTAATTATGCATTATTTATACAAATCTATTGAGTTTTTAATTTAAATTTTGAATATTAGTATTAAAAAAGGATCTTACTATCTGAAAAAATATACTTTATTGTACAGGAGTTATTATTTCATGATGAATGGAATGGATGATTGGTTAAAAAGTCTTTAATCTTCTGTCAATTAAAACAATATGAAAATACTTCGGTTTATTGTACTATCGAACATATTTCTTTAAAGAAGTTGTATTTCCAAAACCATTTTTAAGACTAATATAAGAACAAACCGTTTTAGCCACTTACGAAAACAGGTGTAACTGTTTTCCGTATATTTTCAAAAGTTGTCAATTTTAAACATTTTAAATATTGTATACTTATAAATAATAAAATTGTTTATAAGGTTTTAAAAAAATAAAATAGGCAATGGCTATCAATTTGCATTGATCGTCGTTAGAGGGTACATTTCCGCATATGCGAGAAACCACCTTAAACCTTTCCGTACCGGATCCGGAAAAATCCGTTTTTTTCATGTTTTAAATTTTGCATGATATTAAATATGCAAAATTTAGTGATTATTTAACAAAACTTGTAATACAATTGATTTAGCGATGTATCAACCTTTATTTCTGTGTATTTGTCAAGTAAATGCTGATATTATCAAACGAGACGTATCGATTTAGAAAAACAAACTGATAACAATTTCCACTTCCGATGTCATCAATATTCTACGCAGCTTAATAAACACTATACAAACATGCTTTAAGGCGATTGGACCTACCACTAAAAACCAATATCCATCGGGAGTCTTCCAAGTATTCGCTGTGAACAAAAAAAGGAGAAACCAGATGTATTTGTGAAGAATACTATTTGGCTCATCACGAAAGTTCTTCCTGGCATATATAAACTCCGATATAAAAGAATCTATTAACTTTTTTTCCAATATTCTAATAAAACAATATTTCTTATGGATATTTTAGTGAGTCACTATAAAATGAAAGATTTATTTAAAAGCTTGACGGTATTGAAAGGATTAAGAATGCAACCATCTACAACTCACGCATAGCAGGATACACGTGCATGTAAAGAAACAGGGTAGATCGAATACTGAACTATGGCTATGGGGTTGCCATGCAACAATAATATGATTCATCCCCCCATGTCTGGAAATGTTTTAATAAGAACTTTCTTGTAGTTTGTTACAGTGTATATATTTATACAAACACACGATCAATACAACCTCGCACTATGCTTAGAATCCAACAACATAAAATTAGCTACTATAAGTTACTATTAATTATTCCTTTAAAATATTCAAAAACTATTGTAAAAGTTATAAAAAAAAACACAGTTTTTAGTGAAAATTGTATAGGAAGATACGCACAACCGCGTATTTATTGCATTCGATATGAGAAATGAGGATTAATGGTGGTAGTAATTTTAATTATTTTATTTATTTTATATGTTGTAGATATCAAAAATTGTTAATTGAAATCATTTATAACAAATAATAATGACGAAGAGAATAACTTTGTAATATGCAAAACTTGTTATTCGCCGCATGTATACTCCGTGCTGCTATACAGTAGCAAATCATGGCACCTTCCAAAGACTCGGAAAAAATGTATACTAAGCTTTGAGAACAGATTCCTGTATAAGATACTGGAAGTGACGTTGAATGACTTTATCGGGGACGCGGGAATAAGGCAGCGGAGGTTACATTAAAAGTCATGCGGCGGTGCTGGAATTGGCTGGGGCACGTATTTTCGATGTCTCCAGAGAGCCTGAGCCTTGTTTGTCGGGCTTTCTGGAAGACCGGCGAGTACCATTCATAGGACGTACTCGGCGGAACTGAAAGATACTGGCATTACCTTGGAGGATGCAAAACGGCGGGTGACAGAGATTTCTGCAGGCGCCACGTCATAACCATATGCTCCGCATAGGTAGTGGATATGTCAGAAAAAGAAGAATATATAAAAAAATATTAGAAGAAAATCAATTAAATATAACAAATAACGATATTTGTAACAAAAATATCTTTAATGTAAATAGAGAAAAGAAAATAAAAAAAATTTGCCCAGTGAGCTAGACAGATCATTCAGGTGGACGATATCAATAACCGTAATGGATCCTATACAGCAGTGGTCAGCAACCTTCTGTCCGCGGGTAATTAAATTAAGTATCCACTAAGAAAAAATGGTTATATTTTACTCGAAGCTGCGAATTTATACCGTTGAAGTGGTTTGTAACGTCTGTAAGAATGTCAATTTAAGTAACCAAAATTTGTTTCACAATTGAGAAAATTTTTATTTAATTTCAATTAAAAATATTTGAATTGCTTCTATTCAGGATCAAAATATTGTTAGAGCTAGGCCCTGCTAACCAGCGAATGTCTGTTGTATGTATTAATAATTAATTGTATTTGATCTATTATAAACACTTAATTTGTTTGTCTCCCTGGTAGCGTAGTTGGTAGCGTGCGCGCCTAGCAATCCAGGGAATGCTGGCTTGAATCCTCATCTGTCGGATTTTAAAAATTCGAAAATGCAGGACTGAGTGTCCATTGGGTTGAGTAATTGTCCGACAAACAATTCTCGTGAAAAATAATCTGTCAAGACGTCTTCACATTGCGGAGATCCATATACTCTTCTTTCAGAGTGGATATCTTCACACTGTGTAGATCCATATGCTCCGTGTTAGGAGCGAACATGGAATACAAAAAAATAGCATTTAATTTACGTCAACATATTCTTGTGAGCAAACATTTTCTCAAATGAAATATGTCCAGAATACTTTGCAAAATTGACGAACACTAAGAAATCTTGATTCCTATGATCGACTTAAGTCAACTGCAAAACATATTTGCCAAATATTGAAAAACTTTCAAAACCAAGGAAGCCAAATAACCAAAATATTAAATGAATGTTTTTATAAAATAAATTTTTAACTACACATACATATGTAAATGTGCGCATTATAAAATTAAGGAAAACAAACTATCCATACACTTATCACTGACAAAGTGAAGTTGCAACGCTGGACATGGCTCGGCCACATATTGCGGATGCCTCTAGAGACTCTGAACCAGACCTGATTCTTTAAGCCGACCGGTCGTCGGCGTCCCGGAAGGCCGCTAAATACTATCTATAGAATGCATTCAGTGGAGTTACGGGATGCAGGCATGACCTGGGATGATGCTAGAATACTGGCAAGTGACAGGGATTCTTAGAGGCGACACGTGCTGTCCACATGCTCCACTTAGGGAGCGAACATGAAGAAAATTAAATAATATACATTCTTTTTAAAAATAAATTTGCTCTGAACTTTTGACCATTAAACAATATTTTTTTTCACATTGGATCTTTTTTTGCTCAGTCTCTTAAAAGGTTGCCGACTACTGCTATTGGACAATGGCTTCTAAAATGAATATACTCACGGAATTCTTCTCTTGACAAAGTCCTCATCGTGAACCCTTGAGTAAAATAACTCTCCACAACTACGCAATAGCAACGTTAAAAATTTAACTTTGATCTCTGCAATGGAGAATGGCGATGTGAAGACATAATATACTTTGATAGTTGAAATTTAAATTTTTGTTTTAAAATTGAAATTATTACTAATAGATCGACATATTGTACTAGCAAAGTAAAGGTGACTATAATTTTATTTATTTTTTAACATTTATAATAATTGACATCGGCCACAATTAATTAATTACTTTTTATTAAAAATTTCGCAGGCCCTCCGTCGTCTTTAATTTGCCACGGACCCCTCAGCGGTTCCTAAGGATTTCCAGGGGTCAGTAAGAACTACTTTGGGAAGCACTGCTATAGTACAATAAACAGGGAGAATTGTTATGTTTGTTTGATGACGCTGTCAGTAAAGCGCGGTGGTAATATTTATTTTTATTATCACCAAATATTTGAATACTATTTAAAGTTGGAATGGAAAAAATATGTGAAACCAGCATTTTTTATAATGTCTCTATCATACTTAATAAATAAAAACAAGCAACTATTTTTTGCACTACGCGAATCAAAGAAAATCTCATAAAATGTTAAAAATCACACGTAGATTTGAAATATATACATCGACTGTGGAAAAGAGAAAGGACGTAACCCTCAATTTTTCAAATTAGCTTTTATTTGATACTCACAATGTATACGGCTTATAACACATTCTAACAAAAGGGTGTGCGTCGAAAATGCCGAATTAGTGTCTAAATTTGGGCTTAGAGTTTGGAAAAAGGATGGCTGGTGAAATTTGCGACCAGGAAAAATGACCTCCACCTCATCAATTTTATTGGTTTTACTTAAATAATTTATTAGGCAAATATTATATCGAGTAAATAAAATAATAGTTTTAGTCTTCATACGAGATTGGGTTTATGTAATGTTTTGACTTTGGCACAAAACCATTACATAAACGTTTTTGTGGCTCCTGTATTTTTTTTTTTTGTGGGTTACATCCTTTTTCCTTTCCACAGTTGATATTATATAATGATATTTTTTTAAATTATTGACACAATTATTATTTTAATAATCGTTCCTAATATAGATATTCTAAATTTTATACCCAATCTATTAAACATCAGTTATACATTTATTAAAACGTATTCAGTTATGTATCTATTAAACCATAGATTATTTTATCGTATATTCTATATTTGTGAGTCGAATTTTTAAAAATTTGTATGTTCAGTTGAACTACGAAAGTCTCTGGCGAAGTCTTAAATACTTAGAATGAAATTCTTGAGAAGAAAGCCCCATCTTCAGTGGCGGCTTGAGTATAGGCACTGTGGAACTGCAGCACCCCCTATTTCCACTTGATATTATCGATAAAATTTAACACAAAAAGTCATATTTTATTTATTTCTATCTTCATACTTGTACAATATACAATCTTTAAGCCATCCCTCAGTTTATATAAAAATCTTTGTATGGAACTTTGCGCTTCATAGGAAGCTCCACGCGAGGTTACGAGGGAGAGAGAACACTGTCGCTCCAGCAGTGCCAACTGCAATGTTGTGCTGGCATAAAAAAGTTTTTCTTTACCCCGCGTGTTTTGTGATTAAAAACCGTGTACCATATATACTTGAATGTGATAATGTGTAGAATTAGATTATAATCTTGCTTCCAACTATTCTATTTGATTCATTTAAGATTTTTTTTGGTTTTTAAATTCATTTTCTTTTTATACATGTTTGTTTTCTTGTACACAATTTTAAAACAAAATTTTTCTGAAGCAGCCCCCCACAAATTTTAACTACGAGCCGTCACAGCCATGCATTCATCTGCACGAATCAAGCCAAACCACTCGCCATTTACAGTTAGTTGTATCTCAAATGAAATTCTTTTCAAGTGTCATTATTGAACGAACCACGACACACCTAAGCAAACTATACACTATCATTTTACAGCATTACCTAATAAGTCGCATAATCTCTCTAAAAGTCGGTCACTCTTGTACAGAAGAACATTCAGAAGAACACAACCATTAAAACGATGGGATTTCATAAACAAGACATAAAACACTTGGGGTTGTATTTATTTCACTAATCACCACAGCGTGAAGTTGTCAAAAACTGAGTTTGTGAAGTGAATTTACGAAGCATATTGATTTTGGTAGTGTGATAAGATATACTTAAATGGAGTACCGTACTAAACCAAGTACAACGCGGCCTCAAATATAGCGGGAGCTACAATATATTTTAATTGGAGCAGGAATGAACGGAAAAATTAAAACATAAAACGAATATTAATAAGGTAAATTTAATTATAAAAAAAATGATTTTTTTATTCAGATATGGTTGAATTATCATCAGTCTCACTACTCGATGCACCATTTTATTCCCATAAAATGTTATCTTCACTCTCATCCAGATTGTTCAAAATGCAACATTTTAAAAGCCCTTTCAATAGACACACACTTAAACCTTGGGTACTATAAGGGAAAAAGCTTGGCTATATGCGTAGTTAGTGTGAACTCTGGTACATTTGGACACGTCCTAAACCTCAAATATTATATGAAGTCTGTTTTTTTTAGAAAAATATTTTTAGTAAAACATATCACATTATATTCAGGTTAATACAATATATTGGATATCCACAGTGAAGGGTCTTCAGAAATAATTCTCGATTGGTTGACAGCCACTCGACTGATTAGGCATCTAGTCATGCAGCTATTAGATTCATCCCGACGATGTCCTGCACCGAAGTGCACACTCATATCACTCTAAGGCCGCGGATACGATAGATGCTGCGGTGATAGAGCGACAGCAGTAAAGCGTTGGTAGCAGAGATGAAAAATAGCTATAAATACGTGACTGAGTGAGCAAGTGGACATGTTCGGCAGCGCGACAACACGCTGTCGTTACAACGTATTGCTGATTTGCTCACTCATCTGTTTATAGCTATTTTTCATCTCCGTTGCCGACGCTGTGATACTGTCGCTCTGCTATCATAGCGCCGGCCTAACACGTAAAAGTATATCAACAATAATTATATAAAACATATCCAATATATCGTAACAATTGATGTAATTGAGATCATAAATTGCAATTATCTTCTTCACAATATAAGCTGATGACAATATTGGTAATCCTCATTTAATCTGTAACTTGTAAAACACGGCGATTTATTCTTGCGCGTTTTCCTCACTAAAGAGGGCAAAATTACCCTCGTGGGAGTGCTATAGAGGTCTAGGGAGGTTAAGGGAGGTGGCGGTTGCCTTGCAACCAACACAGATTTGCGACGTAGTAACAAGGACAGAGTGCGAGGACAAAATGCGAGCGCTTAAAAAGTTTTAAGACTTCATTCACTTATTACGTGACATTTATTATATGACATCACGTTGTTAATACTATGAATTATTCACCAGCCAAAACATTTATTTCTTGGCATATTTGTAATATTCTCTTTGGTATATTTGTAATTATGCAAAATATTTGACGTCGGTTGGTTCTTAAACACCTGTATAGTATAATGTCAGTAATTTTGTGAGTGACAATAATTTGAATTTCATTAATTTTTTTCCCGAGCAATAATAAAGATCATGTTTCGTTTATAAATTTGGTACTTTCACATGGATAAATATAATTTATTTTAGTGATTGTACATTAATTGATATGACTTTGTTCGAAATGAGAAGATAAGAAAACGGACTATGCAGCCACTTATCACTGACAGAGTGAAGCTGCGACGCTGAACCTGGCAACATATTGCGGATGCCTCAAAAAATTCTGAACCATACCTGCTTATTCTTTAAGCCGACCGTATTTGGCGGAGTTACGGTATGCAGGTATGACCTGGGAGGACGTAAGAATACTGGTGGGCAACAGGGATTCTTGGAGGCGGCACGCACTGTCCATATGCTCCACTTAGGAAGCAAAAATGGAAGAAGAAGAAGAATACATCAATAAATACGAATTAATAAAAATGCGAGTAAATATATAAAAACATATCTTATGGCCCAAAAAACTACAATTTTAAATTTTCCTTTATCTGTCAGCAACAAAACGGATTATACTTATTATTTATATTAAATCATCTATAAATTTATTGATTATGCAGCTAATGATATGGTATTTTTTTATTATAATTTTTAAAATATGTTTCCCCGCTTAGCGTAGCTGGTAGAGTGCGCGCCTAGCAATCCCGGGAATGTGGGTTCGATTACCCATCTGTCGGATTAAAAAAAAGTTCAAGACCTGGTGCCCATCGGGTTGAGCAATTCTCGTAAAAAATTATCTATCAAGACTTCTTGACGTTGCGGAGATACATATACTCCACTTTTGGAGTAGATGTCTTCACACTGTGTAAATCCATATGCTCCACTTTGGAAGCGAAAATAGTATTAAAAAAATAATGTTGAAATGTTAAAAATGTCGGCAAGAAAAATTGAATCATGAAATTCTATTAAAGTGATTTTCTCATAGACAACAAACTTTGGCATTAATGTAACTACTAATGATATATTTTATATATTGTATTGAGCTTCAGTACATTTAAGTGCATAAAAAACTTGTATTCGAAACATTGTATTTACTCCTGGAAATTATTGTCGAATAAAGAATAAAAAATATTTTCTTTCTTGTCGTAATGTCAGATATGAGGACGGAGTACGTTTAGTAGCCTTTCATAATTTACTGTGTTATATTTCTATTTATATTCGAGATATATTTTTACGATGAAGATTATTTTATTAGATTGTTGGCGATAGACGTGCATCAATTATATTGCAGTTAGGTAAGTACGTGTGTCAAAGGCGCGTCTTCTCAAAACTGTTTCTATTTGCAAAACCACTGTAAATACGAAATACTGAAGTAAGCCAATTGCAAAATTATTCTCAACATTCTTCCTCCTGACCACTTGCATCTTTTAAGTGGCCATCTGCGTCAATCAGTTTCAAAATAATATACCATGTAACATTCTCATTATTTTGTCGCAAAACTAGAATTTATGTTATTATCCATATACTACTGAATTTATTGTATACGCGTCATGAAATCACTAAAGTTTATTACGTTTAATAAAATTGCACCGATGCTGTATCATATGAGTACATAAAACATGATTTTTATTTCTATTGATACATATCAACTGTGGAAATGAAAAAGAACGTAACCCTCATTTTTTAAAAATAGGTTTTATTCGATAATGGTAATCTTACATATCTGAGGTCACTCTTGGCGACCCGGGTTTTGCCTTTCGGTATGTTCAGGCTAATAGCTTTGAATAAATAGAAGCTGTAAATAATTTAGAATTTAAAATCAATTTCCACCAAGCACCATCAGCCAAAAATATTAATTATAATAATGTATACAACTTAATACACATTCTATCAAAAGGATATAAGCTGAGAATGCTGAATTAGCATCTAAAATAAGATTTAAAATTAAAGTGCGAGTGATGAAGTAAAAAATGACTTTGAACTTAGTTCAAACTTGTGTCTCTCTAACATAAGTTAGAATTATTAATTATCGATTGAATAAGTTTAATATTATTTTCTTATCATTTAATATTTTTTTACCCACATTTTTAAACAGTGAAATTATATCTTCGGGTTACTGGCAAAAGACGTTAAAGTAAAAAAAGTGAGTTTTGAGATAGTTGAGTTTTAATGTTTGAGTCACTCTGTTAAATACATTTTACGACAATTTCTTAAGGTATAGTGTATTATTTTATAGAAATTATCGTAAAATGTATTTAACAGAGTGACTCAAACATTAAAACTCGATTATCTCACAACTCACTTTTTTACTTTAACGTCTTTTGCCAGTAATACGATGATATAAACTCCTTAAAACTATGAAAGATATTTTTGTTAAATAAAATAAAATATTATCTTAAAACGGTGGTAGAAAAAGTAAGATGATTAAACTTATTTATATGTAAATCTTAATATCCTATCTATGCTGTAAAGGGTTAATCCTTGACCTAAGTTAACTTCTATTTCCGGTTTTCCACAGAAAATGCTTCGAGATACTGCTCTGCCCTTGGTTTATGGGATAACTACACAGACTACACGCGATGTCAGGAAACGAAAGCCACCCCAGGAAACGGCACATCCGCCAGTAATGAACTGAGCAGCCACCTCTACTTAGGTGGATATAGTCTAAGTCTGGCTGCTCTGTTATTGGCTGTCAGTGTTTTTCTATATTTCAAGTAAGTAACATAAACAATTTTGTATCCATAATAAAAAATCAATCACGATTTAATAAACATAAAGATGTGACTGTGGTCATTTATTTTAAATATGAAAAGAACTAAGTAAAGACGATATTTCAACATATTCCACTTCACCAAAATGTAAATGAGATTATTTTGAACAACTATTTTTGCATATAAAATATCCACACGGTATGTTTTTTAATGTTTATTTTTGCTTTCTGTGTATTTTAAATTGCTTTATTTCTGCTGCTGATGCCATACAGTGTCTTTTTTCTATAATTTGGTGTAGTGTAATAAATTCACTTTGGAAATATCCCCCATAAATATTGTTGTTTTCCACCTCACATATGAACATAATTTTTTTAAATCACATGCTGGGAAGATTACAAATTAAAAGTTTAATTAAGTATCATTATTATTAAAATATGATATAATTATGGCTTAAATCAAGTTTGCAACTTCTCGTATACTTACCATATTTTTGTATTCACACATGTGTTAATAAATTCTTTTTATACCACGTTGGCTCCCAAAGTGAAGCATATGGATTGATAAAATGTAAAGATATCCACCCCGAAAGTGAAAAATATAGATCTCCTTAATGTGAATACGTCTTGAGAGATTATTTTTTACGAGAATTGTTTATCAGATAATTGTTTAACTCAATGTGCATCCAATTTTGCATTTTTTGGTTTTTAAAATCCGATAGATGTGGTAATCAAGCCCCCATCACTAGGCGCTAACCTTTATCCTACTAGGGAAGATAAGCACACATAAAACAAAATAAATATTTTAAAAGTAATTGTATATCTAATTTTAACTAGTATCCTTGGTCGAAAAAAAAAAATACATTTATCTTAATTTAATGCTTGTTATAATAAGTGTTGTTTTCGGACAATATCTTTTCAGGAATCATAAAGAATAAAAAAAAGTTTTATCAAAATAGTACTTGTTGGGGAAATACAGTGTATGTGATTTTTTGATCGATGTTTTTTCAATCATGAAATAGGACACGGTTGGATATATTTATTTTTTGACTGGCAAAAATCATCAAATATACTTATTCTATGCCTCTTTAGACGTTTTTCTATGTGTAGTAGGTGCTCTTTCCTTTCCACAGTCGATATTGTAATACACATTTTTTTAGTGCGTATACTTTCTTATTTCAAAATATTACAACAAAAACACAAATTTGCTTTGTATAAATTTATGAAAATAAGGTCGAACCTTTTCTGATTGAATGAAAAATGTTTGTATTTTATTTTTATTTAGTTTTCTAAAATAAAACGTAAATAGCTAATATTGCCTGTGTTTATAAAACTACACGTGTCGCCACTTTTTTCATCTAAAATACCGCATTGCAAACAATATCGGATGCGATGTTTTCCAAGTCACTAGCTATACACAACTGCTGACGTTCGAGCCAAAGAATGAAATTTATATATTTTACTATCTACGGACAATATAAATAATCGTTTTATTAAATTTAAATTATCTGACTAGCCACTACCGACTTATTTTATATATTTTTTTTATCCTAGTGTTATTTCAAGTATATTTTTTACCATGTGAGCCATGGATATATTCGCTCATAATGTTTTATGATAAGATTTTCCACAATATAACGAGATATTTTGACGAATCAGTTTTTACGAGAATTGATTGTTGGACAATTACTTAACCCAGTGAGCATCATTCATACATTTTCTAAATTTGCATAAATATTTATCTTTTCTTCATAATTAGTATTTTTGACTGATGGCGCTTGATGGAAATTGATTATAAATTCTAAATTATTTAAAACTGGTTAACTTCCATATGTGAGATCACTGTGTTTCTTGACCACCAATATTGAACAAACAAAATTTAAATCAATGCCAACTTTTATATATGGCATTTTTATTGAATAAGTAATGCGCTGTCTTACAATAGTCAAACTTTCGTGTAAAATGTGACAAACAAACAAAATTATTTTGACAAAAATAGCTGATGATAAAATTAGTAAATCCACCATATCAAGATAGAAAATGTAACATATTAATCTCTAAAATTTAAATATGTTTGCTTCATAAATTGAGTAGATGAATTTTCTTTTACTTTCGTTAGCTCACATTGGAAACAGTCTACTAAGTTAGCTTGAAACTCAATGTAATATTATATTTATGTAACTTTTCAGTTTTGAAACTTGATGTAATAAAATTGATTGAAGAGAGTTTATCTCCCAGTAGCGTAGTTGGTAGCATGCGTTCCTAGCATTCCGAGAAATGCTGATTCAATTCCCGATCTCTTTGATTTTAAAAATCCAAAGATGTAAGACTAGATGCCCATTGGGTTGAGTAACTGTGTAACAATTCTCGTGGGAAATAATCTGCTAAGACATTTTCACATTGCGGAAATCCATACACTACACTTTTGAAGTGGACATCTTTAAACTGTGTATATCCATATGCTCCACTTGGGAGCATAATAAAAACAATAATCGGACAGGAAAAATTGTTGCGTCTCACTGATTTTATTAACTTTATTTGATTTCTTTAAAAAAAACGTGTATCACAGAATAAACATATGCCACTATTTACATAGTCATAGGCATAGCTGCGTTGAATATATTTCAACAAAAAAAATACATCTTGATCGCTTTTGTTGAACAAATATAATGCGATTTTTTATCAGCTTTGTTTTCCATATTGAAATTTAAATATAACTTTTTATCTCGTTTTGTGTACATTTCGCCTTCATGCATATTTTTATCTCTTTATTAAGATAATTTCAAAATGCAATTCTGAACAGCTCAAATTGCACACGAAAATAGAGCTTCTCCATGAATATTTACGATCCTTTTATAAATTAAGCCATTTTTTTAAATTTAGATTAATGCAAATCTGTAGCGAATAATTTGTTTTGTTATAGAGGCAAATTTTTTTAAAATAAGCTCTTTTTGAAGATATTTTTTTTATGTAAAATACATATTCTAACTTAAAAAAAAAAAAACCATGATCGCTCCCAACGTGGAGCATATGGATCTGCACAGTGTAAAGATATCCACCCCTAAAGAGAAGTATATGGATCTTCGCAATGTAAAGACGTTTTGACAGATTATTTTTCACGAGAATTGTTTGTCAGACAAATACTCAACCCAGTGGGCATCCAATTCTGTATTTTTCAGATTTTAAAAATCCAGCAGATCAGGAATCAAGCCCGCAACCCCAGAATTGCTAGGCGTGCACGCTATTATCTACGCTACCGGGGAGACTAGCTAGTTCTAACTAGTTATTAAGAAAAAAATCCTTAACAAACAATTATTATCATCTTTTATTTATTATTATCTCTACTAGCCAAAAGGCAAACGTGTGTGCTTTAGAATAAAAAAAGTTATATTCCCAAAGCTGTTGAATTTTTATGACCTACTGATCTTGTGAACAAAACTTTACAATGCGGGGATTTATATACTCAATTTTTAGTCATCTTCACCCTGTCGATTTCCATATCGTTGCCAATATTCCAAGAATATGTAATTTGATTTTTTGGTTCAAGTCACGTTGTAAAGTATTGTTTTTTTTTGTATTATTAGTAAGTTTTTACATTAACACATACGTTTATAAAGCACGTTTGAACTATTTGCAAAATATTCCAATAATACCAGATATTCCACAAAATAAAACTATACTTTTAATAGTGACTTAAATTAAAAAATTAAGATACATATTTCTGCAATATTGGCGACGACATCGTTCTCTTTTGGAACGAGTATGATACAAAAATATATTTCATGGTGTACAAATAGTGCAAATAAATTAGCTTGAAAAATATATGATAAAAAACATCTGTAAAAGTTACGATTACGAAACACAAGAAAAAAATGAAATTTTTATTTTACAGATGAGAGTAGATCAATGAAGTCACTTTCAGTATTAATCAAAGCTTCCAAGTGCCTATGGAAGCAAAAAATGGCCCATTTTATAATCACATACGATAAATTAATCTTGAATTACCTGGAAGGTTCTCTTCATAATCTCATCTTTATTGTTACAGACAATTTTATCAGTAATCATACACCCAATAATAAATTGAAAGTTTTCTGTTTTTTTTTTTATTATTTGTAATACTCTAAGTAGGAAATTAATAACAGTTTCTTCACAATTTTTTCAGTAGTCGTTATAGCACTGTAAATAACAGCACACAAAAAATTATCCAGTCCTTCATTATTGAAGCAACTTTTGGTATTTTTAGCAAAATATTTATTCAAGATAAAAACTTTCCGCTTATACGTGTTATTCTAAATAAACAGGTTGTATTAGTTTGCGGAAATTATATCGAGTACCACATGTGTCCTACGGAAATAAACTTTTGTTCGATATTGGTATAAATATAAAATATATGTTTATGGGGTAGTTTTTCAGATCTAGATATCAGAAGATATTTATTGACAACTTTTATTTGTATAGAGTGGAGTGTTAGACTAGATCTTTGGAAGAAAACTATATATAGGTGCAGTGATAGCCAAAATGGATAGTTGAACACATCGTAAAACTGCTGAATATTTTCAATACAAAACACACAGAACTAGGCGTCTAGTCCAATACCTTGAGAAATTAACTCATAAAAATTAAATTTAGATTAAATTCTGAATTATTTAAAACTGGTAAACTTCCATATGTGAGATCACTGTTA
>JAGVSQ010004615.1:0-19054 GCA_022683975.1 Rhyacophila evoluta | reverse complement strand
CTGAAGATGCCGAAAGGCGAAACCCGGGTTGCTAACAGTGATCTCACATATGGAACTTTACCAGTTTTAAATAATTTAGAATTTAATATCGAAAGGTTAAAGTTTCGTCTTAATTTTTAAATTTTATTTAAATTTTGCAAGAAATATTTTAGTCAAAAATAAAATAAAAATAAATACTTTATAAAATAGAACATTACCTAAAATAATTCTAAAAAAGATGATACACTTATTTCTTTATAAACTGGTCCTGCGTATAAACACAATATAAAAAAGATAAAAATGTATTATAAAATAATGTGCACAATTGTTTCATATGATTTATACTCAGCCTATTATATACATCTGTTATATCGTATCGAAATATAAAAAAAGCACAATATGTTTGCAATAAGCTATTGTTAACAAATACTATGAAATGTAAGTTAAGTATTGTTAAAAAATTATATTAATACCATGTTTTAAAGAACGAATATCTAAAAGAATATTGAGGAGGATATTTTGAATACAAAGCATTGATATTTATGACCCCTTATGATAAATTTTCCATCTCTCAAGTTCGCTATATTTAATTATTTTTAAGTCAAAAAGCAAATCTCATCAAATACTTGATATAATATTATATAAGCACATGGCATAAAATTAAAATACTTGTGCAACTTCCTCGTCAATCTCAGACAAGACATGGAGGCAGATGAAGGTCAAGACTATTAAAGGGCTTTAAGGCATTGGCGATAATTCGTGATGATGACATGCGATGATTTACATCGCGTCTAGCTGATAATGAATTATGATAATAGACGATGCACATTATTTTGATTTACAGACGTCTTGAAAACGCGTTCGATGTGCAATAATATCGAATAATATTGCTTTTAATGGCCGTGATGTCTCTCGGCATTCATTTTGTTTGCTGACAGCAATTAGAGACAAAATCAAACTGCTGTGTGTTGGTCACATACTCTCAATATGTTCCGGTGGAGGAGCCCCTTTATTGCATTGATTTCATTGTACAATAGAATAATTATTTATATCGAAACATTGACAATCATAATATCTATCAATTATATATTATATCGTGCCCTCGTGAAATATCGCGCATTAAAATAACCTAAAAACAAAATAATAATAATTATCATCAATTTCAAACGTCATCTATATAATATATTTAGCCAACACTGCAAGCGTAATACGATTTTTTGGTTTGAGTAACTTTGAAATGTAAAGTTTTAATTTTGCAATCGCTTGCATCGTTGGTACATTTTTGTACTAACCCGTATGATTTAAAAGAAAAGTGTGCCAATGGTATATGATATTGCAAAATATTAAACTTTACCTTAAAAAGTTATTTAAACCAAAAAAATGAGTTGTGTTCTTGTAGTATTGGTAGCAATATATAATAATATACAATATTTCACATCATCCACAATACTATTTTCTAATGCTTGTTTTTTAAATAATTATTTGAGTTCAACACTGTGTGGTATAAACAATGTCTTCAATAGTAAGAATCATGTGTGTTACTTATTCCAACCGATGGAATTCAGGTGTCCTGAAACCATCGACAGGATGTACTCAGCAAAATTAAAAGATTCTGGTATGACCTGGGAGGATACAAAGGCTTGTTTTTCGCGTATGTAGCGGATATAGAAAAAGAGAAAAATCATAATCAATTTTCGATTTCTTTGTTCCTACAGACATTTAAAATACATTTATAAGTTATAACTAAAAAACTTAGTCGTAAATCTTTCGTTCGTTTTACAACAATATAATTCATTACAAGTTTAGTAATACAGTATCTTGGAAAATGTCAAGTGTGCCAGGAAAGATAAAAGGTTATGGAGCACTGATCTAGGACTTAACTTTTTGAAACGAATTAGATAATATTATACTAAGATATAAAACAGTAATATAAAATAAGTTCATTCAAGTTACTTTATTAAACTTATAAAGAACATAATTGAACGATAGTAAAGAAAAGGCCATATAAAGAAAGGATCAAATTATGTGTGTTAAATAAGCCTTCACTTGAGAACCACCACTATTGATCGGATGGACTTCATAAAGATTCCTGTTCTTAGTGTTAAACCGGTTTATGAAGTTAGTTACATATATCTTTCTTGTCCTACGTAGGTATAAAAATATAATGTCTAACATGTTACCCGTTCCCTGCATCAGTGTGTTTGTACCCTCCAAACGTAAACATTAATTACATAAGTGTGCGTAGACCATTTCGACTTGAGCTATGAATCTTATACAGTAGTTAGATTTCTATATTAATTCTTATAGTCTTGCATATAAAGATTTATTAATACCTATCTTGATGTATAAACGTGACAAATTTTACGTCATAATTCATAATTCTTAAAACTTTATCAACACATCAATGTTATTTTACCAATAGTTAACTAAAACCAATTCAAACAGACTGATTATAAGACAAATTAACTGTGGTATTTGTTACAATAATCATCTAGGAAGCTTTAAATCTTGGATGAATTAACTAAAAAACTATATCGTAAAGAAATTATTTAAGTATTCAATAATACATAAAGAATTCATGACGAATAATGAAAGCATTACTTTTTCATATATCCTACCATATTCGCTAAGAAAGGGAACCATGTGGATTTTTACAATGTGAAGATGTTCACTCTATAAATTGAGTAAATAGAAGGGATGGAATTGCGAAGGCTTGTTTTGAAAAGTTGCTAACCAATTGGGCATCCAATCTTGCATACACTATTCCTCCAAGAGTGAAGCGCGTACGCTTACATCTCAGCCATTGTAAAAACAAACCAAAACCTTATACCAAAAAGCGGATGAATTGGGATAATCTTTATTTATAATATTTTTTTAGATCATTATCAAAGATTTTTTTCAGTTATTTGCTTAATTTTTACTGTCCGGCGGTGGATACTGAGTGACCGGTACTATTTTATTTTATATCTCCAAATATACCTATTGCAAAGTTTTCATACTTTATGCACTCATAAAAATCCCTATAATTTCAATGATGTCATTACAAAATAAAAATATTGATCAATATGAATAGAAATAATTATTTCTTATTAAATCCAAGATTGGAATGTACGTATGTGCATCATACAACAATTAAATGCGTGTAACGGTAGCGTCCATCACTCATATGAATGATGTTATACATCTCAGAGAAGAAAAGAGGGAGTATTCAAAGTGGTTAGATCAGTCGGCAAATGATAATCGCTTGGACATGTCGTCTTTTTTGTTTCTCTATTAGTTTGCATATATTGTTCTAATTTTATATTATTTTACTTTGTATACATGATAAAATGATTTTTACAGCCAATTACAAGAGTTGATATCAAATATTTTGCATAATTTGAATTTAAAACGTTTGTTATAATGGCCGTAGCTAAAAGAACAGTAAGGCGAGTGTTAAGTAACTTTCTTTTTAGTCAAACATAGATAGAATAAATACAATACTTTTTGAGGTCCTATGTATGAATATTATTTAATATATAATCAAGTAATTTATTAAATAATATCACAATAGGAGTATTTAAAGTTGAATCAATTTCATATATGTTATAATATAGTAAAATTGAATTAATTACAATCGGAGAAAGTAGACACTCAACTTCACTGAATCCATTTGCTAATAGTAGGGTACGTTTGTTTTTTTACCAACCAATATTATTTATTGTGTGTCTTAAGTGTTTACAAAGGAATGCCAAATCTATAAAATAGGCAGAACATGTCATTTTTAATTGTTTCCGCTACTGTGCAAGCTAATCACGCTTTTGAAATACCTTTCCACGGGCTGCTCTTTCGCGAAGATTGAAATTGCTGATAATATCCGCGAACGATGTTTGGTGTTCTTGAATCATATTATTTTTTAACACAGTGTTTATCTTAACACTTCCATATAAAAACTAAAATATTTTAAGCATCATTCAGTTATACTCGTATTATCAACCTGTTTTCTATGATACATTATATTATTCGCACTATAAATGAATTCCTTTACACTTTAAATAGTGTTATATGTATACAGTGAAAAAGACACATTACTAAAGCCTAACACAAAGTACGCAACATTAACTTAAAAATATACTTGTAAAACTCGTAAGCATAAATTCAAATTTATTGAGACAAATTATTCTTATATTGTACCGTCGTTTTGTGCACTTCTTGCCGTTCATTTCTATAAGCGGTCGTGTATGTTATATTTATTAAATATTATTTTGTAAAATTATTCTGTTATAGTAAATATTTAAACCACTTATTTAAAACCGGATAATAATAGAATCTCAGAATTAATTGAGATCAATCGGATCGATTACTCGACCGAGTAGAAATGTTATATCGAAAATGCAAAGATTTTCTGGTGCAATTCTATAAAACGTATTCTTTTGATCGTTGGTGTCAATAAATGGAGTAATAAACAATAATAAAATAATGACTAGGGATAATTACACACGAACCGCATTTTTCTGCCAAATCAACCGCATCGGTAACAGAGACATAATGTGATTAATCTTAACATTTTCAATTATATTATATTAGTATACATACGATAAAACAAAATACTATTTTCAGCTATTATTAACAAATATGGTAAAACTATAAATAAAGTTACTATGTTTGTATTCTTCCATATCCGCTCTCTAAGTGGAACATATGGACACCACGTGCCGCCTCCAAGAATCCCTGTCGCCCGCCAGTATTTTTACGCTCTCCCGGGTTACACCTGTATCTCGTAACTCCGCTGAATACATTCTATAGATAGTATTTAGCGGTTTTCCGGGACGCTGGCGACCGGTCGGCTTAAAAAAAAGCCAGGCTTAAATTATTAAAGAATACGCAGGTCAAGTTCAAACTCTCTTGAGGGATCCACAATTTGTGGCCGAGCCAGGTCCAGCGTCGCAGCTTTACTTTGTCGGTGATTAATGGCTGCATGATCTGTTTTATTATTTCCTCGTTTCGTACGAAGTCATACCACAGTATCCTCTAAATCTGTCGCCGGCACTTGTTCTCAAAACTTAAAATACGGTTACTATGTGCCTTTTTAAGGTGCCATGTTTCGCAACCGTAGAGCAACACTGACAGAATGCATTAATTGAAAAGGCGACACACGGTTTTTTATTCCTCGTAAAGCTTGGAGTCCCATACATTTCGTATGATATTGAAGATTGCTCCAGCAAACCTGTTCAAATAATGAGCTCACTTTACAAAATGCCATCTCCCGTAAGGTTTACGCCTAAGTATCTAAAAACTACACACTAATTCATATCGTCACTATTTCTGCAGACGTCAAAAAATAATTTAGATATTTATATTTTATTGTTGATTTAAAATTTTAATTGCATTGTTAAATTTGAGAACTCTCATTTTCTTTTATGACTTTTATTAAATTATTTAAGAAGCTAAATGTCAAAATCCTATAAAAATTCCCACACATTGTCTAACACATTATAATACACAAGATAAAAAGCGGATGGTAATTAAGCCAAAATATATTATTTCTAAAGAATGTTAAGTCACTCACGTTTATCGCAAATTAGCGACAATAATCAAACCATTCAAGACTTGATAGCTTCCATATAAGGAAAACCACTTTTTTGACATGACTACATGTTAATGTTATTATTTCTCTCTGTGTAGGCAATAATCAATTGGTATGTATGTATGAAACCTATTATATTCTACAGGTATAAAGAGTCCGAGATGCATTTTTTTTATCTTTCTTCTTTAACGTTTTATTTAATGAATGGCCATAGTATAATATAATTATAATATAGGTCGACGGCATTAATTTGAATAATAAATAATGAGTTGTCTTTTGATAATAGAATTTAAGTGATGCTGAGTAAAGATAGAAAGGGGACCGCCTAAGCTATACTGTTGATTCCTGTTGACTTCTGAAGCTCCTTCTATTGCGAGACTAAAGTATATACACATTAATATATAATATTAAATGCCTAAATAAAATTGATGACATATATGATACAAATTTAAATGTAACAGTACTGTAAAAAGCTGCATTGCGGAAGATAGTACAACATAATAAAACAATTGAAAAACTCTGTGCTTAATTCTTTTCAAATTGAAAATACTAAATCGAATACAACCATCAAAAATATCTTTTAAACAAAAAAAATTTGGATATAACTTGTTTCAGAATAACTTTTTTGAACTTTTCTAACCTTAAGATATATATTAAATATAATAATTAATCCGAGGTATTCTCATTTTAAAGATCGTACACGCCAATACTATACCATTTATTAAAAGAACGTTAAAAAAATAAGCTTAATTCATTTAGTATTAGTTTATCTATTTCAATATTTAAATGCACTAATTTTAGGAAATATTGTAAAAATCTTATCTATTTATATTACAATAATAAGTCTATCAAAGTTTGCTAATGAAGAAGTTACCACGTGTTTTGATATAAATTGTATAATGATTAAATATTGATGTAAGTATAATTAATTTCAGTTTGTTATAAGACAGATGTCACGGGTTTTAATAAGCACTTATTTAATAGATACAATTATAAAACAATTGCAGTATTTTATCAATGCAAGAAATAGTAATATTTTATATAAAACAAAATTCTAATCCTGTCTAAAGCTTATCGTAATGTTTTCAAAGAACGTAACAGCCATCATAGCATTCGACTTAATATCGCTCGTATCAAAAGCAAAAGGAAAGGGAAGTCTTGACAAGCCTGTTGGACTACTTTTGGTACTTGAGTTACTCATGTTCTTTTTTTGTCTTCGTATAATACTGGACAGATGACTTTTGAGTTCGGACAATGCCTTCGTGAAGAAACTTGCGTATAGATGGCGCTAGATGGTCGATTTCTCCGCAATTGATAAAGAATAGTATAAGTTCACAGTACTCAAATATTTTATAATAAAAGTTTAAGTCGTTACCTTAATTGATTATTACCCGTAATAAGTTCTATTCATTTGTAAAAATCCACAAATTTCATTCTACTTTAAAAAAAAAAATAGTCCAATTCCAAACAACAATAAAAATCATGCGTGCTTCTGTCTGTCACAAAGATACTTTTTAAACGGAGAAAATTAGATAAATGAAATTTTCACATATCATTTTGGTTGTCATTTCTAAGCCAACTGTTTACTTATTTTTTTTTTAAACCAATACTCAACAACAATAAAAAACTAAAAATTTAAATTGAAAAATTAAGAATTGACATACATTTATAATAGCGGTGTAATAAAATTAATTTTGTATCAAGAATGAGCCTGAATCTATCACAGGCAAAGCCTCTTATAAAACTTGTAGTTCATAAAATATATTTCGAAATCTAAAATTATGCCAGCGACACAACTTTTAAAACCACAACAAATTGAAAAATGATTCCTGTAATCTCTAATCAGCTTCGACTGTAAAAAAAAATAAGCGGGATCAATGAATAACCGATACATGTTTTTATACTATCATAATATGTACTAAATGATTATTTAAAATATTTGAATAATGGCGAAAATAATTTAAAAAAAGATCTTCCAAGTTAATATGGAAATCGTACTAACTTTGGATGGTTGTATATATAATACCATATTTAAATATCTCCTATGCAGAAATCAAATATACTCGTGCTCATACAAATATATCCATTTCCTAAAACGGACCAAATTATTTATAAATAGCAATTCAAAAAAAATCTGACCTGTTTTTTCTTTGAATTAATATTTGGGTCCATTCTATTGATATTTTTTCATGTTGCTTCGTTTGTTGACATTAACAACCTGCCACCATACGTATACATCTTGTCATGATAAAGTCTTATTAGTTGAATCGGGCTTATTTGCTTTTGAGGTTAAATCTGGTTTTCGCTCTATTTCTTACCGCAAATTACATGAGCCGTAGTTACGTCAATGCGCTGTGGTTATAAATAATAGATACTGGACTTAAAAGACCTTCACCTTATATTAAATTCAAAATATCTGAATCACTTAGTCATACAGTTTACTATTACAATCGACTATTTATGAAAATAGCATCTAAACTGAAAATAATTTAAGCAAATTAACTACCAAATAATTATACAGTGCATAATTCTATTTTTTGATCCCAAATTGACACGTGCATTTTGTTCAAATGTCTCTATTGTATTAAATATACATCCAGTATTATAATGTGTGTATTTATTTTATACATTGATTATAACGTGGTTATTACAGCAGTACACGTTGAATATACATGATCCATAAAATATAATATGGAGATGCATGCGTGGACGATTTTGTATTTGACGATATTTGGTAATATACAAAATTCCAATAACGTTTTTTTTTTGTATTATCAACGTTCATTAATTCATATATACTTCGCTTAATTTACGTTTGTAAATCGTTTTTAAATATTATCAAAATATTTATATTTCCGGAATTGTTCAGTTATTTTTAATTATATTCTCACAAGATAATCAGTTTCGTCAATAGCTATTTCTGGTCTTGATAATATTTAATATCAATAATTATATTAATTTCTAATTCAAAAGGCTGATTACCCTCCTCAATAGCTATTTCGAACGTCTTAACAGCGTTGTCAATAATACGAGAATAACGTTTTGATTAGATTGTTGGATCTCCACTACATATTAAGCCCAAAGCCCCATCACGCTTAAATTCCATCTTGGTGGCATGTAGGAGTTTATTAAAAATAATATAAACATACTAAAAAAAATGAGGTATGTATGCTTTCGTGCTAAGGTATTGTAACAATAATTTAATTTACGTAGTCTGACAGTTGATTTTACATAAACCCTTATAACTGATGTTTACTGTTTACAGCCATGTAAAGTCGAGCGAAATCAACTTCACCGCGTTGTTACGGGTGTAGAGTTAATAATATCTCTTTGTACCACGTGCCAGTAATATTTACCATTGGCCACTGAGGTACACATCCATCCGCGCCACGCCAGGCCTACCACTTCAAGAATGTTACCACAGGTTATTTACCTGTCTCTTTGTAGAGAAGTTACTATTGCCATACACCGTACAATCCATGGAGGGTTCAAGTACACATTTGACCTAATTCTAACTACAAACAAAACACTTTAATCAATAAATATATATTGTATTTATAATAAAAACATTAACTAAGCACAGTATACATATTACCATCGTTAAAAATATATACATAACAATTTGCGGACAAAATATAAATCACTTGCTTCATATGCTTATTATTATTTATTACAAAAAGTTAACTGTAAGACAAAATATTTTAAATGACATTTATTTAGCAAAAAAATTCTGAAATGCATTTAAAAAACATTTTTCTTTTCGTTTTGAAGGAATTTTAATGGTTGTTTTACTGGTGATGATGATTGTACGCCATTTTCGTGACAAGGTTATTGTTTTCATGATCTTAATACAAAGACTCGTCATTGATGAGACAAATGAAATAAATATTAACAATACTAAATATTACCCTGAATAATTCGAATTTATTGCGTTCCATTTTCGAATGCGTTGTAATAAAAAGATTGATTTACTTAAACGCGATCCTCGTGAAAAATTGGTGCTGCTAAGATAAGTCTTCGCATAGAAGATACCCTTTTGCTCCATATTCAGAGCGGTCGTCGTTAAAAAGATACTACGTATATGATTATTAAACGGGCCTGGATAAACAATTTATTCGTAAAATTATTTAGCAATTTACAGACGCAGAAATGCACACTATATTTTGGGACGTTTTTATTTATTTTATTTTATTTCCAAATACTTATTTTTTTAGGGTTTCTTAGTCTTCCTGAACAATTAAACAAATGTATGATACGTATTATCATCTTACGGCCATCGATACATAGTTTATTATTATACAAATAATCATTTTTCATATCCAAATCTTTCACGGTACTTTAACTTCTTTGAATATTACAATCTCAATATGACAACATGGAACCAAGCATCGCAAAAAATCCTTAAATGTAAATAACGTTAATAAGTTACACTTCCATTGCATAAGACGTGCCAACTTACTGACAACCAACAAGCAACCTTCGTCCGAGGCAAGAGGCAAGCGAAACTGTATCGCTCTGCTTTATTAATACTAATTCTACGTGAATTAATATATGATATGTACCTGTATTCAATCTTTGTAAGCGGTCTAAATACCACGCAAGTATACATTTCGTATGGAAATATTATATATTAGAAGTCTTGCGTTTTGTGAATACCGGTAAACGATATTATTTTCTTCTCGAGTTGTTGAATGGTATGATTATTGTGACGCCATAGTGTTTTTATCCATTATATTTCAGAGCAAAAAAGGTTGGTATGCAACTTGATACGTTGAGAGTTTTTATATGACTTTTTACTGCTGTAATTTGATGACAATTTAATAAAAGAATATCCAAATTGTATTGACTAATATTGAAGTCTCACAACAAAAACAAAAGCCTTGGACACATTGAAGAACGACAAATATTAAATTAGATCTTGCAAATATGAACAAAACGTTTCTAAGACAATAACATCTTTGACCATAACCTTTGTGTATTCAAAACACCCTTCTTGAAAAATAAATATGATAATCTAACCAAACCTGACCGAACCTTAGCTACTCCTTTCTGACATTGCCTAAAATAACGTTCGTGGGGTTTTATAAGTAGCGTGTTATATAATAGATAGGTGGGAAAGTTATGTATTTATTTTTAATGTGAAAATGTATTTTTGAAAAGTAACCAATCTAACGAGACAATGCTCAGTTGTTAACTATTTGGATATTCGTTATAACAACTATACCCACGGTCGGGCGACTTGCAGGGATTTAAAAAAAGCAATAATCAATATATGTGTGTATTGTACATATTATAAATCATCAAACCTTTTTTCACAGCTGCAACCCACAATATCTGTTTAATATATTTTTTTCAATTCGTACATTTTATATCCGGGTCCACCACATACACAGATGTATAGAATATTTTAAATTTTATTCCCATTTAATATTTAGGCATGTTTAAAGCACTGACGTTGTTATGCATGTAAATCACTTAAAATTTAAATCAATCGGATTCTTTCAGTATTGAAATAAATCGATGGGAGAGGAGAATAATAATTAGAAAAATACCTCGCTGTGATATGAACCGAAAATCAAAATCAAGATCCTTACCACCTACGCCACTGAGTCTATTACAGTTATAGCCAACCTTAAAATGTGAACCAAGTAAAAATATCAATTTATTAATTGGACCAATATTTATTTACTAGAATTACATAAGACTTTTTATATTCTAGTCCAGTGATATGTTTTAGTATTATAAGTTTATTTGACTTTATGTGACTTTCCCATTATAATTGAGATGTCATTTTTATGTATAATATAAATTTTAACAACCATGTAAAGATTAATACATACATATTTTAAAACGGAAGTTACTCTTTCGAGTAATAAGTTATTCTTATACTGAATGTATTGTATGGTATCGATACTCAACTATTTACCTCTGTAAGTTTTTTCGCTCGTAGGCTTTGCAAATGTTATCCCTTTAGATTCTTGGTTCATAATAATTAGTTGCGATCCAATATAAAATAGTATATTACGAAAGAGAATTTATTCCCATATGATAAAATTGAAAGGAGTAGTTTTTGAACAAGTATCTTTTGAATAGAATAACACCATAACACAGTGATCAATTATCAATTTCAAGAGCATTGAAATCAAAAATAAACATCAAAAAACGTGCTATACAAGTATGGTTCTTTTACACTCATTTTTTTATTAATTTTCTTCTCTAAATTTAACTTAGTTATTTTAATTCACTTAAAAAATGCACCCGTGAAACCATGCCATTTAAATCGTACAGATATTGTATTTATTTATACAATAATATTATTGTAAAATTATACCACTGTATTGGGGGCAAAAATGCGTTGATATGTTTCATTGCATTGTATTATGTTAATTCAATACTGCAGTTGACATAGCTGCAGAATGTAATCTAATGATTCGATTGCTATATTATACATAATAATTCTTAAACTTATTAATTCCAATATTAAAACATTTACACTTGTATTAAGCCAAAATTTATTTTTACTTAATCAAGTCCTCTTCGACTTTTGGTATAATGTTTGCATGTTGAATATTTAAAAATAAATTTGTCGTATTTTTTATCACTCCCCCGTTACATATTTAAAAGGTTGTTAAGCACTGCTCCAAATTCATTATTAATAGCTGTTGTATTGAATATATATATCGAGCGTTGAACGCCAGGTAATGAAGCTTGTAAAATCACAACAGGTATAAAACAACGTCCCCAATATGAGTGCTACAATACATTTACAATATAAATAAATCACTTTAATTAATTTGATACGTACATAATTTATATTATAAATTATAAACTATTCATTGATATTTTTCTTTCGAGTTTATTTTATATTAAAGTTGTTTAATTTCAAAGTAAACTTGACTTGTAAAGTTTCTGTAGCACTCACATAAGGCTTATTGTGAGATACTTCCAGTTTTTTTTCTTCATATACAAAACATAATTACACACTTGAGCACAAACAAAGAATTTGTTGTTCCGTGAAACAGATTATTATGACTCTGCCAAAAATGGAAGGCGATATCGGAGATTTACAAATACGTTACATCACAATATAATAGCATCGATGGATATGTAACAGTCTACGATAACTTGAAATAAGTGTCAACTTTTCAGAAAAAATCTTTTTTTTTTACTTTGTCCGCTTTGAAAATGATGCACATGGGTATCCAATGTGTGAAGGTGTCCATTTAGAACTACAGCATAATAGACTTTCATAATGTAAAAGCTTATTGTGACAGAATTTTTCACGAAAATTAGTTGCCGGTCAATCGTTTTGCTAATTTTTCATTGCATCTTTAACATCGTTAAAATCATAATGTAGTTATTATATGGCTTAAGCCCGTGACCACCGGCACCAAAACTAATGCGTATACCATTGTTTTGATTGTAGTTTTCAATTTACACCTCTACATTTGTTTTTCTTTAGATTTAATTGTACAGTTAATTTGTATGTGCATATTGCCAATATCGTTTGAAAATTATTATAAATAATTGTTTTTGCTTACTTACTATTAAGAATAATTTTTATTTTGATGGTATATTGCCTGTATGACAATTAACTAAAAATCATTTTGCCATATTGGGTAAAAATATAATTTAGATAGTTAACACACGGCTTTATAAAAACCGGGATTCAAATAGTTGGCAAAAAAACACTTTATTTATATATTATAACATCAGGCAATCGACAATGCGCTAAGAAAATTATACACAATTCCGATATAAATTGCAAAAAAATCCAAACAATATTTTTTGATAAAATGTATTTAAAAAATAAATAGTGTATACTAATAATCTATCTTTTCCATTATATTTAAAATTCAAAAATGATTAGTATTATTGAAAATAATGATAACAATAAGAAGACAAAAGGTTGACAGTCTCTGCATACGAGAATTACGTTCAAATTGTAAAAAAATACTATGGTATGGTGGGCAATAAAAATAAATTACATTACATAATAGATGCTTTTAAATTAATAAATAATTTTATTCAAAATTAAATTATTATACAATAATAATTTGCGGTAATGAGATTACTCAGAATGGACACCAGTTTTTACAAAGAATCTCCTTCACTTGTGACATTCTGTGTCAGTGTCTACATAAGTCACAATTGCTTTTTTGACACCATCCAACTATCAAAGATTGTATTAAAAAATAATTTGAGATCTACATTATATTTTTCAAATCAGTGCTTCCCAGACTGTTTCATACCATGGACCCTTAAATCAGAAGACAATAATAAACCTGCCCCTCTTTTTCACCCTCTATAGGTGTTAAAAATGAGACCTAAATACATATGTGCAATAATATTAATATGGGCATTTTATTTTAGATAGAAACCTAAAAAAACGTTAAAGCATATACGTATTCGAAAATATTAAGGAGCTCATAAAATTATTATGAAATTACTAACTAACCTTGTTGAAGAACCGATCATACGGTGTGACAAACAAACCAAGATCGACGCATCCATACCAATACAAAAATCATGCGTATGATTGGGATGTGTTGGTCGCAAGAAGATGTAAGAGGTTGGAGGAGTCTTAAAAAACTCAGATAGGCATCCGACGTGTCTAATATTTTAGCGAAATATATCACCGTAAAACGCTAAAATGATTTATAGGATACTAAAATGAGCGGCTTGCTCAATAAACTCAAAACAGAGACAATTTGCTTAAAGTTGTTTAACAGACTATGTACATCGACGATTTATACGCCACCAAGTGAGAAAAATACGTAAATTGTACCACAATCAAATATATGTACATAGTAAACAAACAATGTACAGTTTTAAGAAAGTACACCAAGTCCTCGATTTATGCGTCCCTGACTTACGCGTATTTACATTTGTGCGATTTTCAAAAAACATTTAATAAAAGAACAGATGAAATAAAACTATGACTGAAACTGAATTACCATTATTTAATTAAGAATAATAATTTCGTGAAGGAAGTTACATTACGCGACAACGTTTCTACGCAAATACCTTTAAAACAAATTAATCACTTATCTCGAGAATTATTGAGGACTTACGGCTCAGAATGAATGCCCATTGGGTTAAGCATTTGCACTGACTACTAATTATTATCATGAACAATAATCTGCCATGAAATATCTTCACATTGTGGAGATCTATGTACTCCACTCTCGGAGCGGAAATGGTAAGAATAATTTTTAAATAAAACGAAAATCTAATTGGATGAAAAGAACAAACTGCAAAATAATTTTCTACGTATTTTTGTTAGCATACACTTTTTTATGTTAACTCGGTATATTTTAAAACATACGCTAATAGTAGTGTTGTAACATTACTAATTACCATAAAAAACGCGTTATCGATACAGTCGCTTATAATAAAACTCATGATAATAAGAATAATTACTATTTCATAGGATTAAGTAAATACTAGATTTAATCACGATAATTACTATTTTTATAGAGAGCGACAGAAAAAATAACATACGAATAAAATTATAATTTATTATTTCAAATATTTTTTTTCACACGCCGTTTTCTTTCAATTTTTTAAGTACTATATTTTAAAACAGCAACAAACTATCAAAGCGTAATAATTAAGTTTTTTTATAACAACGGAGCAATTTTTAATGTGGCTATTAATTATATTATTATATAACACGGGTCGTTAAAATTTTTGCATAAAATTCAGTAGAGTTTTTTTTGTGATTAACAATGAATATTTTTTAATCTGCTAATAGAGTTTTTCGCAAATTGGTCTAAGAAAAGATACCGCTATAAATTATCGCAAACCTGTTTCCCATTACACAATCGTTCAATAGTAACAATGAAGGGAAAAGTCGTTTGGATGAAAAGTCTTTGATGAGAATTGAAATAGTAAATTACCAAAATTGAAATTATTATTAGCATATGCAGAGATACAAGTTTATGAAATACTTCATAAGACCAAAATTTTATACCATGCATATTACAGATTATTAATCTAATCAATACATTCCTAATACGATATAAAAATGGTTGTACTGGTATGAAAACAATAAAAACGGAATAAGTATTTATGATATAAATAACATATAAATAATTTTTAAAAGTAAGCGAAAGTTGTATCTAATTACGCGACTCAAACCTGCGACTTTCGGTTCTGAACAATTAATAAACGTACGCCCCTATCTATATTGTAAATATCTATAAGTTAAACTTATTGATTTAATTTATAACAAATTTTTTTTACACCATGGTCGCTCCCAACATGGAGCATATGGATCTACATAGTGTGAAGATATCCACTTCGAAAGAGTAGTATATAGATTTCCCCAGTGTGAAGACGTCTTGACAGATTATTTTTCACGAGAATTGTTTGTCAGACAATTACTCAAACCAATAGGCATCCAGGCCTGCATTTTCGATTTTTTAAATCTGACAGATGGAGAATCAAGCCCGCATTCCCCGGATCGCTGGGCGTGCACGCTACTAACTACGCTACCGGGAAGACGAATATATAGTGTATTTTATGTTTCCCAGTCAGTACTAACCTTTGAAAGCGGAATAAATCGATCTCAACAGTGTGACGATGCCATCATCAGAAATGGGTGCTAAGCTTCTCTAAATTGTTAAGATTTATAGTGAGAGACGATAACTGTCAGCCAATTCTTGAGGGGCTCATTTGTGATCCAGTCCTACATCCTTGAATTTGTTTATATCTCATAGTTGCAGGAATCAAGCCCGCGATACGGCTCCGACGCGTGCACGCTAGCCTCTCGGCCACCGGGGAGACTTTAGTACTTAGAGTTGTTGATAGTGAAGTACATGTCCGCATAAGAATAAATCTTCGAGAGTATGGAAATTATTTACCTGTACATTTTGACAGGTGCTTTGGCTTACGAATACGTTACGTAAAACAATTATTATATCTGATATTTTACCGAACAAACTTACAATAACAAAACGGCCTAGTTCCAACAAGAGATTTTGATCTATGCAAATGTTTGAAAAATGTTGATAGTTTTTCGCTCCCAGCAAGTCGATCGCTCGAATATGAAGCAATTAAAAAAATGAACGCAATTGAGTCTTGGGAAATTTTCTCCGAGTATGCAAAGGCCAGGCTCAGAGCCGACTTTAGGAAATAATAATAAACAATAATTCAAACCGAAAGCAGAATTATAATGAATGTATAATATGTTTTTCAAAAGTTTTTGACCGAATACTCAAAAAATAATTTGCCTTACTAATTTTGTGGTACTAGTAATTTTTGTAGGCTGTACAATAATCACCCATTTTGAAAAGTTGTAGAAAGAAATTGTTTGAAAAAAAAAACTCATAGTTTGTTTTATTTGTATTTTTTATTTCAATTATATCAAAATTTACATAAACAATTCAACTTTTAATAGAAAATTATTTCGGTTTTCGTATTTTTTAAATTACATAAAAGTCATTATTACACGAATTCACAGGTAATAATAAATTATCATTTTACATGAATTTGTGAACAGTTTTGTCCTTGAACATGCAAAGCACAATATTTTAGGACGATATTCCACAATACGGCTGTGAGACGAAGTGACGAACGCAAATAATTGAATAATGAAATAATTATAATAGTGTTTGAACAGCGTGGCGTGATTGCTAATATATATTTTAACTATTGTCCGCTTCACTTTGCTTAGGAAAGGGTTTCGATTGATATATTGGAGGTAGTTCGGAATATCGACAAAATGATTCATTACTAATATTGTTACAATGTTTTATATGTGAGATTCAGGATAAGCCGAAAGCGTATGCTAAGGGAATGCCAGCAAGTTAAATATCTGGAAATGAAAATAAATGATAAAATGTATTCACTTTTATTTTCACATGGCCTTACGTGGTATTATGGTGAGAGACACGCCAGATCACAGTGATATTTAACCATTTTTAGCCTAGAATATACATTTTTAACGCTAATAAGTTCCTCCATACATTCATAATATAAATTAAGCCGTGCTAAGTTGGGATACATATCAGTCTTTATAGTTTTGTACAAAACATACGTGCGTGTGTAATAATATATTATATAAAGTAAAAACGAAACAGAATTATAAACCACTGATGAAATGAAAGTACTCATCAAAAAGATATTTAGTGTACATTTTATCAACACTTTTACCGATGGTAACTTCTTGCGATATGTTTATGAATTAAAAATAATAACCAATAATAGAAATAAAAAGCGCTGCAGTTAAAATTAAAAATCTCGTTTTAGGTTACAACTAAAACTGAGAAAATATTAGAACTGGAAACAGTTTTTAATGATATTTATTATAATTAATTAATAGGATTTTGTATTACACGTTCATCGTGCTCATCATACATTTTTAGCCTTGATTTTTATGAGAATATGTCATCGAATTACTGCCAAAAGACGTTAAAGTATAAATAATACATTATACTTTAAGAAATTGTCGTAAAGTGTATTTAACAGAAAGATTCAATCATTAAAAGTCGATTATTTCAAAACTCACTAGCTCACTAACGTCTTTTGCCAGTAATACGACTATATAATATATACACGTAAGACATCTAAAAGCAAAATCATATTATATGATTTATATAGTTTACTGATCTTTTGAATTCGATATAGAAAGCCAATACAATATATGTACTAATTAAATTATTAACGTTAAAAGCATCGCCTCCCTCCGGACCTGTCTATATTTCGCAAGGGTAATTGCTGTAAGTAAAATTATCTAATTGGGAGTTAAAGTTAGTAACAAAACAAGACATTCGATTATCGATACAAATTCTAGTTCACAAACAAAAATTTATGATACAATCATTAATATTTTGCTGCGAGATTGACTCTATCTACGTGTAGATCACGTCTAATGTCAAGCCTTGTCGACATTGTATGACCAAAATGAAATAACATTTTTATTATCTGCCCTACATGCGCCAAAAATCTTGCGACACATTTTGAACGCCACCAAACTGATAAATGTATCTATTTAATCAAATATGAAAACGTAAAAAAATAATAACATAATATGTGCAAGACAACTATAAATGTATAAAATTGTACATAACGGTGTAAGATACATTCTTAAGCTCGGTGGTCAAATCACATATGTTCAAATCTCGCAATTGTGCAAGAATTATTAAAACTGAAAGATGTTCTCTAATTCTTTACTTCGTGCTTATCTTTTTATATTAGGAGTGAACATATTGAAAAAACATTTCATTTCCATTATCTAATCAAACTTATTAGTTGATTTATTGTTTCATATATTTCTACTTTTAATATTATAAAATTTTGTTTCACTTCGAATCATTTCCAAATTTGCTTTTGTGTGTTGCTTATTGCCTGTATTTATACTTCATTATTCAATGATTTTTTGTTTCTATTTTTTTTTAAAAACATGCCCTCTCCTAAAACGAAGCATATGGACCTATACAGTGTGAAGCTATCTACTCCGAAAGAGGAGTATATGGATCTCCGCAATGTGAAGACGTCTTGACA
>JAGVSQ010004614.1:4371-19056 GCA_022683975.1 Rhyacophila evoluta | reverse complement strand
TTCTTGGAGGCGGCACGTGGTGTCCATATGCTCCACTTAGGGAGCGAACATGGAAAAAGAAGATAAAATCTTATTAAATGTATTGTATTATTTATTACTGACTAATGATGGACAGAGCATCGACAGTTTCAAATACCTAGGAGTATACATTACGGGAGATGGCACTTCGCAAAATGAGCGCGCTATTCAAATAGGGATTACTGGAGAAACCTTCAATTCTAAGGAAAATTTCTGGGGCTCTAAGCTAATGTTAAAGGTAAAAACGAAATGCCACTAAATATAATTTTTGTTAGTTTAAAATTGCTTTGAATAAACAAGCATTTATCCTGAAAGAGGCATTAATGCTTAACGCTGTTTTAAGTGACGTCTAGCCAATTCATAATAACAATAATATAAAAGAAATTTGGACCAGTTATTTATTCCAGTCCATTTCAGCCAATTCGCATATTTTATTTACAACTGCGATATATAGTCATTGTTTCGTTGAACTAGATTTAAACATTTATTTTCTATTTACTTATTCTCGTCAAAAGATATTAATAAAGACTATTGTAAAATTAATCCTCGATTGTTTTGCACTCTAGACATGCTGTTAAACTAGAGAATAGATTCCCAATCTTGTTTGGCCTAACGCCCCGTTTTCGAAGGGAAAAAAATACTCATCGCACCTTCCTCGTTACTTTAGCTTGCGTAACATAATTATAAATTTCTTCTACAAGAAGCCAGAGCCCATAAAATTTCTGGACGCCACTCGCAAGCCGCCTAAACGCCCCCCCCCCCCCCAAATGCCTTTAAATCCACTACCCCCTACTCACTTTGAGAAACTATGAACTAGAGCATATATATCTCTACAATTTTAAGGCTGAGACTGCAATACAGGCAGAGCGACAGCAACAGAGCATCGGCAATAAAGATGCAAAACAGCTATAAATAGATCAGTGACCAGGTTCGGTAGCGCAACAACACGTCGTGATAACAACTTGCTCACTCACCTATTTATAGCTGTTTTGCATTTCTATTGCCGACGTTCTGCTGCTGTCACTTTTCCGCCGTGGCATCTACCGTTGCTTTGACCTAAAACGTATAATTAAGTAGTGTTTACTGTATCAAAGCAACGTAAGTTTTGAAATAGTATCTGATATAAGTAAAAATAGCCAATGTCTGACATAATCGTTTCTAGAAATGTGTCACAGATACGATAATTTCAAAAACTAGTCCTCAATACAAGAGATACAAAAAATATCTACGTTACTTTGATATCAAACATCTAAGGAGTTAGTTTTAATAGAAAAACAATTTAATGACATAAAAATTCTACAATGCCAATTTTCTTTGATTTCTGGCGTAAAACATTTTTAGTTTTCCATTTCAAACACCTTTGATCTGGCATACGATAAAGAAAACTCTGACGAAACACATCAAAAGGAGCGTTTACCTTTATTGGGATTGAAGTAAATCTCCACCTATGTCGTGCTTCTATATTCCTGTGGTTTTTTCTGCTGCTTAGCATATTCATGATGGCAATATTAGACGGAACGATGCGTTTACAATGTCTGACGACCGCAAAGCAAGATTGCGATCGTGGAAATCTACAATTTAATATATCGTCGCCAAAATCTTTTATAAATTAAAGATTATTTTTTTTGCAATCTCTTGTACTCTTTGCAGATTTTTGCATTAACACACAAGTTAAGCACGTCTTATAAACGTATGTGTTCATGCAAAAATATATAAATAATACAAGAGTTTGCAAAAATTAAAAATATACTTTACAAATTGACTTAAACCAAAAAATCAAGATACTTGTTCTTGCAATGTTGGCGACTATATTGAATTCAAAAGTTTTTATTTTACATATTGATAGTATTAAAAAATGCAAGCTTGAAACATTGATAACGAGATATGAAAGGCGAGTATTAAAAAGCTTTGTCGATGGCTATTTCAGCTACGATCCTATTTCCAAGACAACTGGCGTTAACTATCGAGTAACAATCGAAATGAATGAATGGAATTAAGTGTTACATAAAGGACGTATCTGTCCTCTTAGATTCTTATTTGTTTCCATTTATGAATGCTATTTTTTTGTATAATACTTTGTTACGGTTCCATGACAACTGCACACACGAAAAGTGCTCACATGACATTTGCGCACACATTGAAGTGCTCACACTAACACAGAAATTAATATTAATAGTAATAATTACATAGTGAACTATTCACACAATTCAACACAAGTCCATTACGTTAGCATAAATCGTCCGGTGTATGACGGTCTCCAGCATATTGATGAGGCATGCCTCAAATGTATGCACGCGCTGTGGTGAATTGAGTTTTACCTCCTTTTTACTCTCAACCGAAACACTCGGAGGGTAGTGAGAGGGAAGGCGAAAACATGTATGTATAATATATACATATGGAGCTGTCGGCTACTTGCGTGCTTGGACCTCTGATCTACGCCATTGGCTTATATTTAATAGACGTACCTCCATGTTGTACGTTTGTAGCTAAACACAGTAGCAATATATAAATATATTATATACTCGGCAGTTATGTAAATTAAGAAATATATTTATGTAATAAAAGAGTATATATTTTCTTAAATATAAGGATTATTGAGTTAAAAAAAATAGCTAGAGTTCGCGTGATATCATATAAATACATTTGTTACCTACATTTAGATATAGTTTTTAAGATATTCAATATATATAAAAGCAGATATAAATTATAAGTAATATCGACTGTGGAAAGGACGAAACCGTATTTTTTTTAAATGGCTTTTATTTGATAATCTGAATGCAAACAACTTAATGCACGTTCCATCAAAAGGATGTAAGCTGAAATGATGAATTGGTGTATAAATTTAGCTTTTAAGTTTGAAAAAAAGATGGCTTGTAAAATTTTCGACCAGGAAAAATAGCTTATACCTAATAAATTTAATTGGTTTTTCTTAAATAACTTAAATAAAATCATCGAATAAACGTTTTTTTGTTCCTGTTGTAAAATTTATTATATGTGACTTACGTCCTTTTTTCATTCCATAGTCGAAATGATTGTGGAAACAAACTTGCTGTATTTTTTTTGAACTATGTTTGCTTCCAAAGTGGAGCATATGGATTGACACAGTGTGAAGATATCCACTCCGAAGTATATGGATCTCTTCAATGCGAAGACGTCTTGACAGATTAATTTTTACGAGAATTGTTTGTAAGACAATTACTCAACCTGATGCACATCAAAGACCTGCATTTTTGGATTTAAAAAAAATCTTAAGGCTATGAGAATCGAACCCGCATTCCTCGGATTGCTAGCCGCACACGCTAACCTTTACGCTACCACGGTGAAATTAAATATACGCAAGTAAAAATATTAACAAACACAACTTCCAAGTGCATGAAGACTTAACTGGTGTTTCATTTACCTAATCTTGTATTAATATAATAAATTATTAAGAAAAATAAATAAAAATGATGCCGTTTTTCCAGTTTGCAAATTTGACAGGTTATCATATTCAAATTTAAAAGCTAAACATAGATACTAATTCGGTATTTGAAGCATACATCCTTTTGATAGAACGTGTATTAAGTTGAATATATTGTGATCATCGAAAAAAAAGTTATTTTGAAGAATTTTAGTAATACCTCCTTTTTCCTTTCTACAGATAATATCGTCGTATTACTGGCAAAAGACGTTAAAGTAAAAAAATGAGTCTAAAAAAAGTAAAATCATTATACCTTAAGAAATTGTCGTAAAATGTATTCGACAGAGAGACTCAACTATTAAAACTCGATTATTTCAAAACTCACTTTTTTACTTTAACGTCTTTTGCCAGTAATACGACGATATGTAAGTGAAGTTATATCGTGAATAATTCATTTTTCTCTATCCAGATTATTTATACGGATGTTTTCATCAACTTTTCTTTGGTGTATCTTCGTAAATATAATAATACCTATTGGCCAGTTTCGCTTGAAGAATTCTTAAAATCACAAAGGACTGTTGAACTGCCCGCCGACAAAACTTTGTAATAAATAATAAAATGCTGGTTTTTATGCCACACGGCGAACACAATAGGAAGAAGAGTTATGGCCTTAGACAACGCCTCTGGATTCGAACCCGGGACCGTATCTTGTATTCATATTAATATAAACATCAACAACAATAGCGGGAAAACCTTTGTAAGAAGTTTATTTATGGTTTTGGAAAATCCGGAAAATTCTAAGGAGTTTGTATATTTAATATAATACATCGATATAGGTGCTATTTTTAATGCAGTTTAGTAAATCTAAAAAAAACAATTTTTTTTTTATAATGTTTGCTTTGAAAGTGGAGAATACGAATTGCTACAATGTGAAAATAATTACTCCAGAAATGAAATATCTCCACTGTGGAAAAGGAAAATGGACCTTACCTCAATTTTTACAAATAGCTTTTATTCGATAATCTGAATGTATACTACTTAATGCACGTTCCATCAAAAGGATGTACGCTGAAAATGGTAAATTAGTGTCTAAGATTAGCTTTGAAGTTTGAAAAAAGGATGGCCTGTGAAATTTGCGACCGGGAAAAAGAGCTTTAACGTAATCAATTTTACTGGTTTTTCTTCTTAAATTAATATCATATTTAGTAAAAAAATACCACTTTAAGTCTTCGTGCACTTCAAGGTTGTGTCTATGTAATGTTTTGATTTTGGTTAAAAATCGTTAAAAAAACGTTTTTTATGACTTCTGTAAAAAAATATATGTAGGTTACATCCTTTCTCGTTTCACAATCGATATGTTAAACTCATCCTCAACACGTATAAAACTTTTTCTTTTAGCATTTTTTTAGTAGATCGTGTTTTGTTAATGTTTTGTAATGTTTTGAGTTTGGCTCAAAATCATCAAATAAACGTTTTTTGTGTCTTCTGTAAAATTAGTAATATGTGGCTTACGTCTTTTTTCGTTTTCAAAGTCGATATTCATTTCCACATTATAGCAATTTTTTATGTGAGAATTTGTATGGCCACGTTTGTTGGCATTGTCACTATTTTTACCATCTCCAAAAGTGCAACGTAGAACCATTTCTAACATTAATTACAAAAATTGTTTAGTGTTCGGTTGCCCAATCTACTAAGCGTTCAACCCTGCATTCATTTTAAATCCTGCATCCGCGGGTTTCGAACCAGCATCCTTGGGCTCCAAATCGCGCATGCTAACCGCTCGGCCACCAAGGGAATAATCATTACGTGTATTTTTCTTTTTTTCTAACCTTTAATAGTTTTATATCAATAAAAATATCTCTCAATCTTAGTTTACAACTTTACTTTATGAGTTTTCTGTCGCTGTTAAAGAAAATGTTTTATTCATTTCTAGTTATTGCCAATTCTCTATCGTCATTTAAACGACATGGACATAAATAAAAAAGTGTAATATATTTAATAATTAAGTCAAATTTGAAATATTTTATTCGTTCTATATATCTTATATATTCATATATTGACAACGCAAATCGCCGTCGGAGCTTTACAAATGGATTATTATTCGCAAGACGCAGTTCACTTTATAAGTATTTTCTTAAACTTTATTTTCAATACGATACAATAATTACCAGATGATTGTAAAACTTGTATTTAAAATTAATAAAAATAACCTTTTTTGCTTTCTCCGCAGCTTGGCGCTACGAGTATTCAAATTATCATTAAACATATTTTTATTGCATAAATGAAGTTTATTTCTTGCACTGCATTTTTTTAATTATGTTCGTTTCCCATGTGAAATATGTCAATTGTGGAAATGAAAAAGGCCGTAACCCGCGCAGATTTTTTTTTACAGGAGACGCAAAGAACCTTTTGTTAATGATTTTGGGCTAAAGTCAAAATACTTAAAAGAAACAACGATGAAGACACCAACACAGAGACTGGAAACATATTGGGTTGAAATATTGTCTGACAAAAAATTCTCGTGAAGAATAATCTGTCAAGACAAGTCTTCACGCTGTGTGTATCCATATGCTCTACCTTTGAAGCCGACATCTTCACACTGTGTAGATCCATATGCTACACTTTAGGAACAGACATGGTAAAAAAAATATTATGCTTTAAGTGAAATATCTTTTATGAATGGCCAAAATCAAATGATTGGATTAGACAAAAATCTATTACGGAGTTATATATTATTGCAAACGACAATCCTGATGATTATGTTTTGACTGTGGAACGGAAAAAGGAAGTAACCATCGTTTTATTCGATAATCTGAATGTATACAAATTAATACACGAGCCATCATAAGGATGTAAGCGAAAATGCCAAATTAGTGACAAAATTCAGCTTTTAAGTTTGAAAAAGGATGACATGTGAAATTCGCGACCAGGAAAAATGGCTTCCACCAAATCAATTGACTGATTTTTCTTAAATAAATTATAAAATTAATATCATATTGAGTAAATAAATTACCAGTATTAGTCTTCATCTACTTCGAGGTTGTGTCTATGTAATGTTTTGACTTTGCTAAAAATCATTAAATAAACATTTTTTGTGACTTTAAAATACATTTATATATGTAGGTTACATCCTTTTTCGTTTCCAACATCGATATGTTAAACTCATCCTCAAGACGTATAACATTTTTTCTACTAATTTTTTTTTAGTAGATCATGTTTTGTTAATTGTATAAAATATATTTGTATAATGTACATTTTTCAAATATGAAATAAAGTGCATTTAAAATGTACCTTTTTATAGTTATTGTGATTTTAATGGTGATTATATTACGCTATATACTAATGTAGTAAATATCGTTGTGTACGTTGATACATTCATATCTTTTTTCAATCTATGTAACACATTAATGAAATTACGTACATTAAAGTCCAATTAACAGTCTATTGGATATAAGCCAAGCTATGTAATTTAACATACAATACAATTATATAAAAGCACCTCATCCATCATCGATAATAATGTCAACAGATGACGTTATGTAATACATACTTTAACGCAGTTTACAGAAGGTGCCAAAGGAATTTTATTTGAAGCCAATTTAGAAACATATGGTATCAATACGATACATTACATTACAAAAATTTAAAAATATTATATTTTGAATTTGAGTTAATATTATAGTATCTATGATAGAAACACAAATAGTACTTTAGAAAATATGTAGATTTTATATTAATATATATATTTAATTTGATAGTTAATTAATAATTAATTGGGATATATTGTAACAGATTAAATAACCACATTTTGAAAGTTTTCGCAATGCTTGCTCTTAAAGTAGAGTATATTTATATAAATCTATATAATATGAAGGCTATCTTATTATAAAATATTGTACACATATTGGTTAGCTAATATTTCAACTTTTTATTAAGCAGAATACGTATATTTCTCGGTCTGTCACAAAGATTTATCGCAAACCAAGAAAATTATCAAAATAAAATTTATACATATTATTATAATTACTATTTTTAATTCAACTGTTGTAATTTTAATTAGTATTATCTAATACTGAACAAGTGAATACATATATTGTGTGCAGCCCAAGTAAATTTGCTATAACTGAGTGAATAAAATTAATTTGAACAAAAAATGAGTTTGAAACTATATCAGGCAAAGCCTGGTGATAAATATATAATAGTTACATATAAAATTAAAAGTATTTATTTTACTGAAGAATGTTTAAATTAACGATATCGATGACCATACGTTGACAACACGCGTACACTTCGCCCCTTTAAAGGTAAATCTCATTAACTGCAACTGAGGTTTTAAGATATTTTTTGCGATATAAAATCCGTTTCTTAAGTTACACTCTTTTGTTTTTTTCTCCGTTAATAAGATAGGGATCTTTAAACTGATTTTTGCAAACAATTGGTCTTGTAAATATTAGTGGATCTATCAAAAAAGTCATTTTGGCCAAAAATGCACTTAATGAGTTTTACCTTTAAAGGGACGATTTGTTAAATTGTTGAGAAGGATCAAAAACCTTAAATACTGGGTAAAAATAAGTACTGGGACATTAAAGAAAATGAAATACATTTTTGAATGAAACAATGTTTATTTTCATAAGGTTTTTTAGTCCTCCTGAACGATTTAACACATGTTTGATACATATTGTCAACTTATAGCTATCGATATTGTGCACTAAAACACAGAAATAAAACATCGTTGTATAAACGTTTTATTTATTAATAATAAATGCGTAAAATAATGGTATTAAACGTATCATTAAAATGATAATTCGATTTATTTGGACTCAATTTAAATAGAAAATGCTGCCTCTACGTGTGTCCATGTTTCGTATGGATAACAATACAATTATAGTTTCCATTGTCCATATACCCTCCTGTTTATTGTGAGCAATGTAAAAAACGTTATCAAGATAATTAATTAAGTGCCACCCATATATTTACGAATTAATTATATTTTTTCTATCGACTGGACGTGGGCGTGGTCCTGTCCACATTTAGAATGAATTGACCAATATGAATAATTTGCCGCGATAATGTAAACTTTCCAAATGGCATTTAAATTGAAGTCGTTTGATGAAAAAAACTTGACAAGTGCTGGACTTAAAAGCCACTATACTAGATGATATAATAATTAGCTGAATAGTTTGTATTATTATTTTTTTACAAGTATAGGCATTGTTGAACCACAGCACCCCCTATTTCCACTTGATATTATCGATAACATTTAAAATAATAAGTCATTTTTTCTTTAATTTTTTATTTATATTTCTACAATACATAATCCTCAAGCTTAAAGTCGGTAGCTATGATACTTATGATAAAAATACAAAAATCTTTGTATGGAACTGTGCGTTTCACAGTTCCAGCGGTGTGGTATTTGCCTGTTATGCGGACATAGAAAACTGCAATTGAGGCTATGAGGAACAGAGAGCACTGTCGCTCCTTCAGTGCCGACTGCGGCGTGCTGGTGGAGGGTGGTTTTTTTTACTCCGCGTGTGTTGTGCATAAAAATCGTGTACAATATTCTTGATGTGATAAAGTCTAGAATAAGATTATTATCCTGCTTTCAGCCATTTTATTTGATTATTTCATCAAATTTCTGTATAAATTTTCTTTTTATACATATTTCGTTAATTTTTATTTTAAAATAGGTTTTATTTGATAATCCGAATGTATACAGTTTAATACAGGTTCTATCAAAAGGATATAAACTGAAAATGCCGAATTAGTGTATAAATTAAACATTTAGTTTGAAAAAAAAAAGCCTGTGAAATTGGCGACCAGGAAAAAGAGCTTGCATCTAATCAATTTGACTGATTTTTCTTTAATAATTTATTAAATTGATGTTACATTGCGTAAATAAAGCACCGGTGTTAGTCTTCATACACTTCAAGGATGTGCCTATGTAGTGTTTTGACTTTGGCTCAAAATCATTAAATAAACGCTTTTTGAGCCACATGTAAAAAAAATCTACGTGGGTCACGTCCTTTTTCCTTTCCGCAGTCGATATTAACAAATCATTTACGAGGGTTTGTTAAATCAACCGTTATAACCATCATTTATTGAACCAAATTAATGAAAAAAAGTTTTTCTTCCTTTTGTACAGGAGCTTCTATAGTAAATTATTTTATAACCATAATACAAAAACGTTACGATACGTCATCTTCATACAAATCTAAGAATTCTTCTTCACGGAGCCTCTTGGCAACACAGCAAAACCTTTCTTAATCTTCCACAGGAACGAGCCGACATCGAGTGGAAGTTCGCCAGGAGTAAACTCTGGATCAGCTACTTTGAAGAAGGCGGGACCGTCCCCCCGCCTTTTAACATCATCCCCACTCCCAAGTCTGTATGGTACGCCTCGCAGTGGATCCAGCGCAAGATGTGCGGCCACTCCAGGGCCAAGAAGGAGCACATGCGGACAATCAGGGTCAGTTCCCTCATCACGCAAAATCGCATAAGCTTAAGGTCCGTTTTCGCAATCAGTTCAATTCTTTGGCTTGACCAGTTGTCAGTATTGGGCAGCATATTTCAACAAGCTAAACTTCACTGACGTTATCAATGGATAATATTATAGTTTATGTTATAAATGATTACTTACTACATACTTATTTTACTTTTCTTACTGCGCCAACAAAATCTGAATATCTTAGTATGCTCTAAAATTACTAAGCATTCGCAAGGTATGCGAGTAATAGTTTAATTTTATCATTCAGATACTGTTATAGATGGAGTCATAATAAATGAAAGTAAAGTTACTTTACAGGATTCACGGACTTATAATAAAACTAGCCACAGATTAATCAAAATGTATACATACAACAAAGTCGTTTCAATAATTGAAATCAACGCCCTCTTTTATCATTAAGTCGTATTGATTAAATTGTTTATAATAATAAGCATTCATTTTTTATTGAATAAACTAACTTCAATTCAATAAAATCCAAAAAAATTAAACACATATGGAGTCCATGGGTTGAAAATTTGTGGTTTTTTTGATGATATTTCTTGAATTTTTATTTCAATACTAAAATAGTTTCCAATCTTTATTTAAACTATATTTTTATTCTAAACGTTTACTTCTTCTTTGTTTGTTTCGTCGCAATATGGCAATACATAAAGAGTACAATGTCAAACGTACAATTGATTAACTCTCATGCTCACGCTCAATTTTTTAAAGTTTATATTTGCAGATCGTAACAAATATAGTGTATTAATTGGATTAAGAAATCTCAAATTTGTTTTGTATGACTTACGATATGCGTATAGCTAATGTCAACAAGAATGAAGTCCCTGTAGGCTTTTCAGCAAACTTCGTCCTAACCTAATTATAAGTTTATTGAATCCTGGACAGTTTACTTTTACCTATTATGACTTTCTGTAAAAACAAAATAATCTTAAACTGTAAGTTTAACATAAATAATGATGTGACAGCTCAACTTTTTTCATCGTGCGTAGCTATAAACAAAAACATAAATTGTATTATCACTTTGATTACGCGATGACAGTGATGACATTATGAATAAAACGCAATTTTATAAAAAAAAATGAATCAATTGATTTAGTCAGTTGCTGACTACTGGACAGAACGAATAATTGAACTAATCATTTGAACGGATCTTTAGATACTTTATTAATAAAAATTACAATGCACGTTCGTATGGTGATACTCGATCATCGCTCAGCACAAAAGTATAATTTGAGAAATTATTTTAATAATTTAAAAATTGTTATGATTGCAGATTTCGAATGGCAAGTAAAGTGCTTTATTTAAACAATAAATAATTAAATTAATATTTAATTCTTTCTAGCAGTAGAGTCTATTAGAAGCTAAGGTTATTATATTAAGGTTTTATTCATTCGAAGGTAAGTATTCAGATATTAAAAATAAAATTATCTTAAAAATTTAGTTAATCAAAAACATGTTTTTCAGTAGACGCATATCTAAATTTTGCTCGCATATATATCTATGTCTCCATAAAATATTGTGCCAACTCCATATCGATATGATTCAACTTTAATACAGATAATGAAAAATTCTTTACAATGGGCATATTTCATTATATTTTATTTTTATATTTAAAATCAATAAAAAAATATAGTTAATAATTAATATTTAACTCTTTACTTATTCATTCTAAACTAATATTTTCAATAGTAAAATCATTCAGAAAAATGCTAGAATTTTTGATAAAAGAAGATTGTTAAATTTTAAAACATGTCTTTTTTCTTCATACGCACAAACAATTTTAGTTAACATTTCTTATTGTTATCATGAACAACAATATTTTGTTATTAAGCATGTAAAGGGTTGATAGGACAATTTATGTGTAGTTGATATTTAAGAAATACAGTATTTGCTAATTTGGCAGTACATTTTTTAAAATACATCTAAAAATTAATCAATTAATGATAAAAATGAAAGGATTTGAAACATTGAAACTTCCAATGACTCTCGTAAGATGTCATTATTGAATTGACACCGTGTAAAATGGAGCAATCGATATATTTTTTTATAAATCGAGGACAAATATGGCTGGGAGAAAGTAATAAAAATTTTGTTGTACTAAATTATGTATTACAATACAAGAACGAGAAACCACAGCTTAAAACCAAATGAGATAATCCACAATATTTGATTATCATAATCGTCTAGTTGATTAATCATGTTTTAAAATGAAAAAACTTATATTTTACTATCAAACTAACACTCCATTAAAAAAAATATTTTGTTTTCCACTTTTTATTAATTATTCTCCACTAATATTTATCAGTGGACTGATCATCAGTGGAATAAATTCTTTTTAATAAGGTATATGCTGTAAGTATCCCCAGGATTTTACTCCTTATTAAATGATCTGTCTGACATAAAGAATAATGATTTATTTTCTAATAATCATTATGTATTTTTTTATATTAAAATTTAGTTACAAAAACTTCTATACAAGTATTACTTATTTGTAAATATATTTACTTTTACAAATATTTACATTTTATATATATTTATAATATCTCAATCAGAGGTTTGTATTATTTTCATGAGATTTCATTTATGCTAACATTAATTAGATATACAATATAATAATATAATATATAAATAAAAACTATGTAATTTGCATGTGTTTTTTTACAGTACATCATTACAGTGTATTAGGTTTTTTAACAATATGATAATCTCTTAGGTGTTAGTGTTTATTAGTTACGAAATTATGAGAAGAAATCAGAGAATTTAGAAAAATAATTAATTACTAATATTATGAATCAAGGCACACCCCTCAGTTGGCACATTGACATATTTTAAAATAAATATGTTACATAGCATGAAACAATTTCCACATTTGCACTTAAATTTGTTGACAATTTCAGTGTTTTCATTATTATTCTCTAAGATGTTATGATATTTTTAATTTAAAAATTTAAAGCTCTTTTTTGGGTTGTTTATTGTGTAAATTTGATATTTTTAAAACCCTTTTTTAATTTCAATAATTATTTTTTACTGCATAATAAATGTAAAGTAAAGAAATAAATGATGAGGTTTTCACGTTTAGGAATAAAGTTACAATCTTTTATTTTAAGTAATAATCATTTTAATTTAATTATCTTCACATATTTACAATCTCTCAACAGAGAACTATTTCTAATGACAATAAGGAAGAGGAACAATAAAGCTGTTGTAGAACTGTACCATTCTGATTCTTATTATGGGTTAAAATTGTTTCTAAATATTTAACCATCAAGGAATAATTTAATATAACAATCTACCAATATTACACTACACAAAATAATATCATATTATTTATATACGAAAGCATTCTAAATAAGTATAATATCAATCCAAAAAGCATCAGATACATAAAAATATAGAGACAAGTTAAGAAGCACAAAGCTGCGTTATATAAATAATATACTCTTAGTAGTTTTAATGGGGTATTTGTTAAAATTTCTTCACCACTTCCATTAAACTTATAAAAAAGTATTTTACTGTCGTTTTGCTGTTTTTTTATTGAAGTGATTTCTGCATCTAAATCACAAATTTTTTGACTTATCAATTCTTCAATATGATAAATATTTACAGCTACAATTCAATATACAAATGAAGTAAATATTTTATTTAGGGGGTACAGAAATCCTTACATTATATATGTATATCAAATTGTGCTAGAGAACTAGTTTAAAACTTATCTTGAGAAAACAAGCATTGCATAATGCGCTAATACAGTATTCTGCAATCTGCACACAGATGGTGTAAAAATTATACATAGCTGTTAAGTCTACAGTAATGGTCAGCAAAATTAATAATTAAATGTATAAGAAATACCCGATTATCATTTCAGTACTAGTGCAGGTGACAACATGACTAGGTTGACTTTTAAATTTGTCTTCACTTACAAATTTTCAAATTCTCTTCAGTCTTTCACTGCTCCATAGGGCGTACACTGTATTGTGATTGATTTCTACCAAACGGAGAGTATATTTGATTTTTTTGTTTAAGCGGAAGGTGAAACAAGCCAACGAGCGTGATTTCCGCTATCAGGTAAGTGGTTTCAACGTAATTGACGTATTGTAACACTTAACAACAATGGCCGATAAAAAAAACTGCTGACGTTCAGGTCACCATGAAATATGTGTAAGTGGTTAGGCTAATTTGATCAGTTCATAGTCTCAATCTGGTGGGCAAATTGCTCCAAACTATCAATATTCTGGTAATCATAGAGTAAGTTAGCATAATTAGCTGCATTTCGATTTCACTTACCACACGTTTGATAATCTCTTTTTACTGTGTGTGCTTCATCCTCTCCGTAGCCTCTATCAAATTTACTTTTTAAGAATGTAATAATAGCAATAATGTAATATTAAAGCTGCTCACCGAATTCACTTAAAATTGATGCTCCATTTTTTGATAAATCACGTCTATGTCAAATGGTAACTACAATATCTTCATTTATGTAACATTTAAATGACAGATTTGGGTAATTTTTTTGGATAAATGTCTATTAAAAATATGAAAATAATTATTCAAAAATGAAAATTGTCTTAAATCTCAGATAAATCATTGAGTAGATTAGCATTAGCTGTGCTATTACACCATTGTGATTATAGAGTTTAATACCAAATTATCAATAAAGGTTTACTGGACTGTAAGTGCTCCTTTTAATGTTTATATAATAAAATATATGTAAAATTCGTTACCTTGAAAAAACGTGTAAAAATTTTCGTCTCACTCTACATAC
>JAGVSQ010004613.1:0-19057 GCA_022683975.1 Rhyacophila evoluta | reverse complement strand
GTGATCTCACATATGGAAGTTTACCAGTTTTAAATAATTCAGAATTTAAAATCTAAAAATGATTTTATCCACACATTATCTATTAATTTACACCGCCACTAAAAAACTTAATAATAATTGATAATTTTAATACATTCTTATATTATTTAGTGTGTACAATTTATATTTATTATTTTTTAAGACTATCAATAGAGACATCTATAATTCCTACAAAACTTCCATTAAATTATTTAAAACTGGTTAACGCCCATATGTGAGATCACTGTTAGCGACCCGGATTTCGCCTTTCTGCATCTTCAGGCTACATTTTACGTGGGTAGTGAGCGAACATAAAACATATTAAGAAAAAACTTCTGTTGTTTGTTTTCTTCGCTTATTCGTTGCATTTTTTTATTCTATGAAATTGTTTGCGATACGATTACATATTAAATTATCCCATGTAATGTAACCAAACATTAATATAAATCGCACAAGTAGATAATATGTAAGACTTAAAATACGTTTCGCAAGTATGGAGTGATATAAGATATAGTTACAATACGTACTGCGAAGCTAGCTGCGGAGAATCTGAGCCTTGCGTGACTTTTCTTCTGATTATAGGATTATTACAGGGTATCCACAGGATGTTGAAGGATGCTAGCCCGAGTTGATGTAAATCGGCTGGTCCGTAGCTCATTACACTGTGTAGCGATGGTTTGTTACACAAGAATAGCGAATATAGCCAAGAGATATGAAGTTTTGTATGGCAGATATTATAGACTGATGAAGATTGTTAATAGAGTAATACTCATTCTACAAATAAAAACATTACTGAAACAATAATTATGAACTCTACAGATCGCCTTATACAATATAATATAAGTTTCTTGCTATGCAACATATGTCAACTATCGACATAGCTATATAGTCAAAATTAAACCATCTTCCGCAAGGGAATTTCTCTACTACTCAGTATTTTCTGTCTTATAACGCTAACTCTGACCACCAATAATTTACTACTGCATTCAAATTACAAAATAAAACACTCTTGCGTTAGTTTAACTAAAATTTTCTGGTAACTCTGTTTTGGTAAAACCAACCAACATCTGATTTAAATCATAGTTGTATCCGAGATCAATAGATTATCTTGAAGTATAACAAAACTTTATGAAACATCTCTATCAATAAACTTCAATAATAATTAAAGTTCTAGAAGTATGTAGATATCAAAAGTCCGTCATGTTCATGTGATGGTGGATTAGCGATGTATTAAATGGAATAATTTAAACTATCTATGTAAGTTTTTAGTAAATCATTGAAGCGAATAATACTTAAATAAACTAGAACAATGTGTAAGTAAGTTTATCGAAGATACGGTACAATAATGTGTGCTTTACAACTATTGGTTTAGGTACGGTACATAATATATTTAAAAATAAACTTGATTCGAAGGCTGCCTAGTAACTAAATCGGTGTAGACATAACGCTGTATTTAAATATTACATTTTTTTTGTTGAAATAAAACACTTTACTATGTACGGTCACGGTCATAATCATGTAATAATTTATTCTTTCAAGAAATTTATTTATTGATTTCTTTATTGTTAAAAATTTTGTTGCCTTGTCACTAAAAAGCCTATTACACTACACAATTTCAAGGCACCCTTATCCTTACTAAGTGCGGTGTAATAAGCCTTAGGCACTTAAAGCACACACAAGAGACCACGCCCATTCTGCAGTAAGAGCACTTAATATTGTGTAGTGTAACAGGCCTTTAAGTAGGCGTCAAGCCCTGTATTTAAAAGTTATATTCGTTTTTGTTGAAGTCAAACTTGTATTGTGTACGGTCACGGTCATACTCATATAATAATTAATTCTTTCAAGAAATTTATTTATTGATTTTTTTATTAATATTCTTTTACTTAATATTATAATAAAAAGTGTTATACACAAAAAGTAGAACTTTAATGACAAACGTGGATTGTAAGGTATGTTTAAAACAAAAAATATATTAACTCCTATGGGTAATTTATGTGTATATGTCTATAATCACGGTTATAATATTCTATTAGTTTTGTCGATTGTTTTAATATTCTTATTTTTCGATGTCAATATAATATTTAAGATGGACGTTAAGTGCATGAACGTACACGGATACAGCACTATGCCGGCAACCGTAAATGGGATTGGATGAGTAAAACTAAAATATTTTATTTGTTGGTTCTTTTCTAGTAGACTCCCACGAACTCGAGAATTGCCATTTAAATCTACATACCACTTAAAAATATCGGATAAATTTACATATTTTACTACTTTGTAGAAGAGGCATTGAACGTTTTACAGCTTTCGCAAAAGCTTGATGAAAAAGAACGAGTTTACGGATAGTCATATTTAAAACTTTTATTGTGCGGTGAGTCAAAATGAATATATTATATGCGGTGGGGAGAAAGCACGTTAAAAGCTTTTTTCGTAACTGATGATGAATACAATACAACGAACCACCAATTGACAATCATCAATAGCGTGGAAGTGTCTATCGGATGGATGGGTGAACATGGGTTTGAGCAAGCAGGGGGTTGGCTTAGTATTGAGAGGGTAATTCAAGTTGTACGTGAGGCGTCACACTTATTGATATGAACTGATCCGTGTACAAAGATCGATGAATTCATTGGCACACAATACGTTAACACGTGTTAGACATCAGTATTAACCATTCAAAAACAAAGTGAATTATATTGATTTCAAAGACTATATAATAACGATGTAACGTTTATCAATATTTAAGACTATTTTTAGTAAAATTTTCTGTTTTAAGTAATATATATTTTAATTAAAAATAAAAAAACTGTCATATTAATATTAAGCAGTAATAATAATTGAAGCATTCCATTTCCATGAATAGTTTATTTGTTATTTCAATTTATGTCGGTAGATGGCTGATCTTATAATTTATATCAAATAAACAAAGATTATCTAGAATAAAAAATCTTCCGGTTCCAAAAAAAAAAAACAATGGTCACACACAAAAGATTGTGCATACAAACTTGAACGTGTGTAGCCCCTTAAAACAAACTGTTAATTACATCATTCAAATTTTTAATTAAATAGTTGACGTCACAAATGAATGCCAAATATGTGATTTAAATTCTGTAAATATTACTGCTTAGGTATGTTTAAACAAATTACGGGAGTAATCACTCAACTATGGGAAATCCTCGTGCAGATTCGTACATGTCACAATGTTGAAACTTTCTCTAGTGTTTTATCATTTCATTATTAAACTTGGAAATAATTCACTTATCGATTGAGAGGTTTGGATATGCGTTAGAGGAATTCGAAAGCAATGTTATGTTTCAACAAAATAATATTTTCACAGCGAAACATTCCATTTTGAAGATTCACAGGCGTGGATTGACTAAATCGTAAGATTATTATGTTATGCAAGCAACACGCATTTAGTAGAATTTATTGCTCAAGTAGGTAGCTACGTATTTATCAAGTATTATTAATAAACCTAAATTGAAATTAATTAGAACGTTGTCAATATTTTTTTTATATTTTAGAACAGAGGAAGCTGGATATTATAATCACTGATAATGTTATCAATCGACTATTTTATTCAAACTCAGTCAGTAGTAAGCCATAGCATATAAAATTACTTAAATAATCCGCTTTTTACATGCCTTACTATGCCAAAAACTACGTTACTGTATTCCAAGTGTCCAGCTAAAATGTATGTTTTTAAATTCGAAGTATGCAAAATATTCTAGATCACTTATTGTAATTAGCTATAAAAATAATTGTATTATGTGCCAAAAGTCAAATAATATGAAATAAGTGTGAGCAATGAAAAAAATAGCTGCGGAAACAAAGAAAACACATTTTCAAAACAAATATCTTTGATACACTAACTCGCAGCACGGTAGTGTGCCGCGAGACGATGCAGTCATTTCTTTTTTTTTTCTTGTAGTGAGGCGTAAAATTTTGGATAAGACGTTAAGTGTGCCGTAAAAGAAAAAAGGTTACGGGTCACTACACTAAGTTGTAATGTTTAGCTGCTCAAAATGCTCAAAATTCAAAACGATTGCCATGGCGGATTTTTCCAATATAATAATAATACATTAAAATCGCCGCAATGGCTGCAGTACTTACATTTTCACTTGTGGTGTGCTACCAAATTTTGGAAAAATCTCAAGTGTGCCGTGAAAGATAAAAGATTACGAAACACTGTTTTAAATGATATCATCAAAAGAGTATTATAAATGTTTTAGACTTGTGTTTTACGATCGTACATTATAAAAACAACGCAATAAAGCTGTTTAAAATGTGGCCACGGTCAAAAACAAACATAAATGAACCATTTGATACGGTAATGCAGTCACATTGATATTTAAATTAATTAGTTCACAAAATGTAGCGTTAAGTTTTTTTTATTTAAAAAATAAAAAAATCATAATGTTTCATTGTTTACTTTGTTAAATAGATTTGAATAATTACATATTATAATATAATATTTATTCCCGACATGGGTATAATTATAATCCTACAGATGCGTGTTTCATTTGCGTATATATATAATTGTATATTTTACCACGTCCACTCTTAAAGTAGAATATATGGATATCCACAATGTGAAGACGGTCTCAACAGATTATTTTTAACCCTTTAAGTGCCGGAAGGTTTTTGTGTGGCCGATCTTGGTAGGCCGTGAATTTTATAATTATTTTTCAACTGCCATGTGAAGCTTTTAGTTAAATCTCTGTAAAATCGTAATATCAATAAACTGTTATACCATAGTATTTATTTAGGACTCCAATAGATGTTTCTATATGTTCCATATTTTAGATTATTCAAATTCGTACTAGAAATTGTCGAGAAACACTCATAAACTTGAGCGAATATATTCGCTCATTTTGTATGGCCGGCCCCCCAGGCACGAAAACAGAAAGCGAGATAACTCGCTTATGGCACCTAACCGGTCAACGAATATTGTTTGCCAGACAATTACTTAACTCAATGGGCATCCAGTCCTGGATTTTAATTTTTTTTTTTAAATCTAAGAGATATGGGAATCAAATCCGCAATCCCTGGACAATATAAATTATTTATACCAGCGATATTTTATGATTTTTTTTAGATTTTATTGATATATAAGTTTCGATTCATTTCAACAATATTATAGATGAGTAAATACAGCATAATGAAACACAGAGACAAAACTAATGATGATTTTTACATGCTAAACTTTTCAAATAATATTCAGTAAGTTAAATTCATCGAGCACAGAGTTTTAAATGATATTTCTGAAAAATTTGTAGCTCTCATTTTAAGAAGCACTGCAATAGACTGGCCGATGTAGGGGTAAATTTTTTTCATAAAAATAGTTTTATTAAAGATATTATAAATTTAAAATACAAAAAAAAAACCAGAAGTGTGTACGAGAAATAAGAAAATAATACACGCATTGCTGTGGATATAAAGGTGTTGTTCGCACATTTTAAAGTAGCCCATCTCAATTCTTCCAGATTCCCAGGCATCTCCGTCGCTTTGATTCTCAAGTGTGATCCAAAATTCCTTCGTGATTCATCGCGTTTATTCTTAATATCACCCCTCGGTATGCGTGCAATGCGCGAGTGATTTGTCAGCTAAGCTCGTGCGTGAATTCGCTTGAATATGAGGGGGCACGTGCCCTTACGCCGAAAACATCCACGTGCAAAACGTTTAGTTTGGGCGGATGTGTGCGATTGTAAGCATTCTTGTTCTATAACATTCGTATTCTCCCATTTCAATGTTGTATTATTTACGCGGAAATATAATATCAGTTGTATCGCTTCAACATCAATATCGGTAACATAGACAACAAGCATTTATTAAACTTCCAATATACTTCAATGTACGTTTAGTGAATTGAGAATTTAGTATCACGTTTTTTTATGAAACTATTCCGTCGATTTACGAAGAGACATTATTTATTATTCTAGTTTCTAACGATAGTATAAATACTACAAGACTTCCACAAGTAAGAGCTAAAGCAGTTAGTATTAAGTATTACCACCAGCGTCTTCTTAGTAGCCTAGAGGTTAGCCTGCGTGCCTAGAAATCCGGGAATGCGGGCTCAATTCCCACATCTGTCAGACTTTAAAAAATGCACGAATGGATGCCTATTGGATTGAGAAATTTTCTGACGTCTTCATATTGCGGAGATCCATGTAGTCCACATTCCGAGTGGATATATTCACGCTGTGTAGATCCATGTGCTCCAAATATATTTGAAACTATATTATATCAAATAACATAATCATATAATCATTCAATGTCACTGCCTGATGATAAGCATGCTTTTAAATATTCAGAACTAGAGGATCCTTACCTCGCATTCGGGAGATCTATATATGCCACTTTCGAAGCGGATATCTTCACACTATGTAGATTCTTATACCGTAATTTTTAAATAGACATCTTCACACTGTGTATATCTATCTGCTTCACTTGCCAACATAATATATATAAAAAATACAATGAAAAATAATCATAATAAATAAAAACTTTTGTAGTGTAACCACACTGCAAATTCATATAAAATATGTATTATTAAAGCTTTCAACATATACAATATGGTATATAGCTTGCAGTAACATATTTTTTGTCTTCTTTTTCTTATCGTTTGCATGATTATAAATTTATATTTTGAACAAGTATTTTTGTACAAACCAAAATCGTGTAGCATGTATACTAGTAGAAAAAAATCAATTGCTACTTTTATCGTTCTCTTATATAAAAAAATTACCCGTTAAAAATATTCAACTTAAAATTTCGGCATAGTAGAATATGTTCACTTAAGAAATATATCCTCTTTTGAATAAGTTCAAATATTAAACAGTTCGATAATTGAGTTCTAGTTAAAATCACTTCACACGGAGTTACATAAAAATGCAATCATATTTTCAAGTTATCAACGTTATTTGTACAATACATAAATGTAGGGCTTAAGTAACGTGTGTAGCAGGAGATTTTTCAAAAGATTCTTTCATTGCGCACTTACCTTCCCCGTTAAAAAGACATAACTGACAGTATCATTTTAATGCTTCCTTGGTTAAGGGGTAATTCATGTGCGCTCCTAGAGGTTTTACACGTGTCAACCGAGTGTCATCTAGTATTATTAAATTTTATTACAGAAATAAACTAGCAGTTACATACTTAGAAAAACATTATATTAGTGGTAATAATAATCAATTTTTTCTTGTTAAATATAACGTGTTTTATCGCCCTTTTTAGAAATAATTTTGAACTAAAAGACGTTAAAATGTTTCATATTTTTTAATTGGTCAAGACAATAAGTATTTAATAAATTAATAGAGGTTCTGTTATACAGAATATTATGAGTGTGATTGCGTTAATTATTATATAACAGATGTAAAAGCCGAATTAAGGTGAATTGTTATTTTTTACGAGTCAGAACCGAATGTAGGACATTACTCTACAATTTGAAGACGTGTGTTTATTAATTATTTTTCATATAATAATAATCAGTTGTCAGCTAATTGCTAGTGCCAAAATTTCGATTGAATAAATATGCAGCTAAGAGACCTGAAGCCAGCGTTGAAGCTGCCTAATGGTACCATACACATTTGACGACCACCAATCCATGACAATGATTAAGGCCAAACAGTATACAGTCTACGTCAATATTTGCGTACTGTCAGTTTAATCGATACGCCCATGTTACATTTCGACTGTGGAAAGGAAAAAGGACGTAAGCCTCAATAAAAAAATGTTTTTGTTCGACAATCACAACGTATACAATTTAATACACGTTCTATCAAAAGAATGTAAGCTAAAAATGTCAGATTAGTGTACAAATCTAAGTTTGAAAAAAGGGTGCTTTGAAAAATTCGCGACTAGGAAAAATGGTTTTCTCCTATTGTTCTCCTATTCTCTGGCAATATTGTTGGTTTTTTTCAATAATTAATTTAATTGATATCATATCAAGTAGATAAAAGACCAGTTTTAATCGGCAAGCTCTTCGATGTTGTGTCGATGTAATGTTTTCAATTTGACGTACAATAATTAAATACACGTTTTTAGTGCTTCTTGTAAATTATGTTCCATGTAGGTTCCGTCATTTTTCCTTCCCACGGTCAAATTGTCATGCTCGCTTCGCATGCTGCCTCAATCTAAATCGTTGCCATGAACTGTTAGTCTCTGGACTGAAGGCGGACTATAAGTGCATCAGCATCATAATTTGGCCACTACGATTAAGATTTGTTTTATCATGTCCACCCCAAAAGTGAAACCTTTGGATCTTATGATATTGTCAAAAATCATTTTGATAGTTTTTTATTCACGAAAATTAACTGTTACCCAATTAATCCATACATAAACACCCGGTCGTGCATATTTGGATTTAAAAAAATCCTGTATTTGTGGGAATCGAACCGCAATCTCCGCCTCCGAAAGACGCGCGCTCACCTCTTGGGCATTGGAGATATTTATTTACTAAGTATTATATTGTATTATATTAATGTACGATACAAAATTCTGGTCATTTCATTAACTCATTAAAAATAACATAAAGGGTCGAATGGTGAAATATAAAAAGTTTTGTAGAATAAAACTCAATGCTGATGACTGTAAAAAGCGTTAAATATTAGGAAAACAACACGTCGCATTTACAAAGAGAGAACGAATGCCGAGCTTAGTTTAAATTAAAACTGTGTCCTATTGTGATTTTCAATATACATTTAAGTGTGCAGTGAATATATTTTATTATAGTTTGTGTTTGAACCCCACTAACGCGGCGAGAACCAGTCGCAATAAAACAGTAATTTACAATTGCTACACGAGGGTTACAAGTGCAATTAAGAATAAGGGACGCCAAGGGTCAGTTCCAATTAAAAAGCCCCAAATTTCGCCGCAGATAAACCACAGGAAGCGGAGAAATTTTGTAATTTTACACGATACGCACACAGATTTTCTTATATTCATAGATTTGAAACACATATGAATATGGAATATTTATATATTTTTTTATAAAGAGTAAAACAAACATTCACTGAGGCCAATTTGGTTAATAGTATTAACGCGGCTTATGAGGTTCGGGTTTTGTGTATTCATATAGTTTTTAAACTACAACGGATAAGATTCACAGTTTTAAACAGGACACTACTTCATCTTTTATAGAAGTATTCCTGAAAAAAATATAGCTGAAATTAGGTGTCCAGCCATGATCCTTTCGATGTTCCACAAAATAATCAGAGTATAAAATTCTGACACTAAAATTACCAGCAGGTGTTTTCAAATATTAAATGACTTCACTTAGTCTTATTAAATCAGCATTTGAGTTCTTTGGGCAAAGGTTTCAAAAAAAGGATTCAAAACATCATCTTCATAACTCGATCAAAAATTCACTTATGATCATTCGTTGGCTTTAAAGTGTATTTGATAAGTTTATTTATATATTTTACATTCAAATTCGATATAAATAATATGATATGTTGTCTAAAAACGTGTCTCTTTGATAAAGTAGTCGATAGCGTGCGTGCCTAGTAATTCGGGAAATGCGGGTTCAATTCCCCATCTGTTGGATTTTAAGAATCCGAAAATGCAGGACTGGATGGCCATTGGGCTGAGTTATTATCTGACGAACAATTCTCGTGAAAAATAATCTGTCAAAACGTCTTCACATTGAGAACATGAATATACTCCACTTTCGGAGTCGACATGGGTATCCTGACACTGTGTAGATTCATATGCTCCACTTTGGCAGGGAACATGGTATACAAAAATGCTAGAACTCCTACATCGCATATATATATATATTTTAGTCTGGTTAAATGGTTTTTTTCTGATCAATATTATGCATGAAGAATCTAATGTAATATTTTAAGATACATAATGACTGTATATATATACTCAGCATTAACCGTGGAAAAGAAAAAAGGATGTAACCCTCAGTTTTGTCAAAATAGTCCATACGATATTCACTTTGGGAGCAAACATGGTATAAGAAAGAAGAAGAAATACAACAACAAAACCATTTTACCATAGGCAATGCAATGTTTAAATATAAATATACAGCTCTGTCCTAAATTATTATTTATAATAATGAATAATTAATAATTAATTAAAGGAAGTTTCGTAGAGTGAATATCTATATGGAAAGTTTGATGACAAATAAAAAATACGAAAGCGAAAAGCTAATAATACGTATTTAAATGTATTTAAAAATTTGCTTAAGCCAGGGACTGATATATTTGAATTTCGAACGTATTATAATTTTATTCATATAAATTAATAATTAAGTCTTTATACTGGCATTAGTTTCCACAGTAATCAAACCGCCCGTAAGAGAAATATAATACATGCGAAAACAGCTGAATATCGTATGTAGAGTTAAAAATTTTACGACTGAATTAAGCTGTTAGATAAATACGCGTAATCTAGCCTTGTTTCCTGAAACAAGCTCACAATGAAAGTAATCTAAAAATCCCGCAGTGTTACACACTCGTAAATATAAAGCAACATAATTAATAAAATGTTAAAGGTGAGGAAAATCATAATTTTTGACGATAAAACAGAAACCCTTTGTGTTTTACAAAATATATTTATGTGAAGAAGAAAAGATTTCACATTGTTATAAGCTACACGTATGAAATATACTGCGGGTATTAAAAATTAACCACAGATTTATCATAGCATGGATTGTTATAAATGATTTTTTATTTCATTATCTTCACAGTTATATAGCACGAGGTTATTCATGGTATTATAGTTCTTTTTTTCGAGCCAAATGATGACGTTTATAATTTGCATGTCGACCGTGGAAATGAAAAAGGACGTAACGCACATAGAACGAATTTTACATAGAGGCACAAAAAGTCTACTTAACGATTTTAGGCCAAAATTAACATGCTAAATAAACACAAGACAGTCTGATATTAATATAATTAGGTATTTAAGAAAGAACAATAAACTTATTGTGGTAGAAGTCTTTTTTCCTGATTATAAATATGACAGGCCATTCTTTTTTCAAACTTAAAAGCTAAATTGAGATACCATTTCAGGATTTTTAGCTTGCATCCTTTTGATAGAACGTATATTAAGTTATTACGTCATCGTTAGTCATGGTGATATCAAATGTATATCAACAATCAAAAATAAAAACACAATTATTTCAGATAAATTATACTTCACTCAAAATAACAGTGTCTCCAATAGCTGTAGATTAGCGTGTGCGTCGCTCCCAAAGAATACATGTTCGATTCCTACATCTCCTATATTTTTGACATATGCAAAAACTGGATTCCTGTTGGGTTGAGAAATTATCTAGCAACCAATTTTCGTGAAAAATACGTGCCAAGACATGTCTTCACATTGCAGGGATCCACAAATAATACTTCACATTCAGAGCGGACATCTTCACGCTGTGAAGATCAATATGCTCCACTTTCAGAGCGAACATGATAAAAAATATGTATGAATGTTCAAAAATGTTAATAGTAATTATTTAGAAGCATAAGAGTAAAATTTAATAAAATCTTCTAGAAATATTAAATAGAAATATATAAAATCATTTCTTCATAAATTTCATTAATATTCTACGTATACTCTAAATTTTGAGTGCTATCTCACTATAAGAAAATATAATTAGGTATATTCAATGTACTACATCCAAAAATTGTGTCTTATATAGTGTTTTATAATTAATTTCATATTTTATATATTCTCGTGATGTAAAATCGTGTATTTTGGAAACATTATTTTTTCTTTTACTTGACTTGGTATATCAATTAGTCGAATAATATCGACTGTGCAAATGAAAAAAGACTTAACCTTCAATATTCTTCAAAATAGATTTATTCTAGAAACAAAATGTATACAACACACATTACACGTTCCGTCAAAAGGATGTAAACTGAAAATGTCGAATTAGTGTCTAAATTTAGCTTTTAGGTTAGAAAAAGGGAGGGTTTGTTAAATTTTCGACCAGGAAAAAGGGGTTACACTTAATCAATTTCGTTAGTTTTTATTAAATAACTCACTAAATTAATATCATACTGAGTAAATAAAATACTAATTTATTCTTCGGGCACTTTAAGGTTGTTTCTATGTAATGTTTCGACTTCATCAGATAAATGTCTTTTGTGCCTTCTATAAAATTTGTTCCAAGTGGCTTACGTCCTTATTGCTTTCCACAATCGATATAATATAGTATAACAAATCCAGTATGTTATCAGACTGTGAACAGAAAATTTGTTTCTCTATGCATGTTTCAAAGTTAATATTAGAAAATGTTGAAATGACGAATACGTACAATATATTTGATAATGGAATCAGTCAAAAACATATCAACCAACATAACAAGCGGAATAATTGGATTCTAAAATTGTATAAAGAACCCGAGACCCTTGGCTTAATATGCTAATATAATAAGTATCACACCACATGTCGGCATAATCAACCAACTGTAAATAATTTATATTACTACGTGCTAGTTCGGACCGCCACTATTTCGTTATTTGTTATAATAATTATTTTACTTCATTATAATTTTAATAAACTTAGCAAATTAATACTTTGAACTTTAAAATACATAAAATATGTATCAAGACTTTTATGTATCAATTTGTCGGTTTTTCAATAAACGTTATATGAATTTCACATAATGTATGATATTACGTATATGTTAAATATTCAAAAACGTATTTATCACACCGTTATCTTATATTTTTTTAATAGTTCTAGCATAAACTTATAGATCTCATACTTGTATTGAGAGTTTATGATTTTTATACCATGTTCGCTTCAAAAGTAGAGCTTATGGAGCAACACAGTGAGAGATGCACCTTCCAAAAGTAGAGAATTTGCATCTCAGAAATGTGAAGACATGTCTTGACAGATTATTTTTACGAGAATTGTTTATCAATTAAGACGTACACAACTCACATTCGAGAAACGCGAATTTTATTCCCAGTATACTTGGTTTTTTAAACGCACATTGACTAAAGCAATTCTCTGACTAGCAATAGCTTTTTACAGAGAAATAAACAATATTATAATGCCCTGTATAATTGTCTCCCCGGTAGCGTAGTTGATAACGTACGCGCCTAGCAATCCGGGTAATGCAGGTTCGATTTTGCATGCGGATTTTAAAAATCTGAAAATACAGGACTGGATACCTATTGATTTAAGCAATTATCTGATAATCAAATGTCGTCTAGATATGTCTTCACGTGGAGATCCGTATACTCCTCTTTCAGGGCAGTAATTTCCACTTTATGTAGATCCGTACGCTGCACTTTTGTGGCGGAGATGATTTCACTTAAACCGTTTTTTAGCATTATATTTCCTTCTGCCACATCCGCTCACTATACGTAGCATATGGCTGCCACGTGCCCCTTTCACGAATCCTTGTATTATACTTTCTAAAAAAAAAAAAATTTTACGAGACTATTTTGATAATATGTGAAAGTGTAAACACATCAGCATTTTTTATTTGTTTTTTAATTAGTTTTTACTAAGCTAAAATGATGATATATTTACTAGTATTATATTTCCATCTGCCACACCCGCTCACTATAAGTAGCACATGGTTGCCACGTGGCCCATCTAGGAATCCCTGTATTATAATTTTTAAAAAACAATTTTTCTCTACGAGATTATTTTGATAATATGTGGAAGTGTAAACATGTCAGCATTTTTTTGATTTGTTTTTAAATTATGTTTACTAAGCTAAAATGATAAAATATATATTTTGTAAATTGAAAGCAGTTAATTTAGAATAAGAGATTACGAATCGCTTTAAATACTTGAATGTAAAATATATATTTGAAAATCCCTGGATGCCGCATGGGAGAGTATGGACACGAAAAATAAATTATCGAAAATGTGTGCGAAAAAAACTGTTTCAAAATAGAGTGGGTGAGCGTTCAGTTCAAAGGGCTAACAATGAAAAATTTGTTCAAATATTTGAGTGAATTCTTTTGATAAATAAACTAGCTGGTTATGTAGGGGCATTTTATATGGAAATTCACGTTTTTTATTACTCACTCTGAATATACTGCGAAAATTATTAATCAGGAACAAAACGGGTTGAAAGGTTATGGCATAGTTTTTTTTATTGTTTTGTTACATTACATGATGCAATTTATGAAATCTAGGAGATAACACTTATCATATTTGTATATTTTGTGATAACCTAAATATTATTACACTTCATGAAATACATTCAATCCTCATTCCTAAGCACTGGAAGAGGGGCTACATTCCATATTGCAGGAATACGTATCTTGATTTTTTGCTTTAAGCCACATCATGGTGGAGAGGGTTCAGAAGAAATTTCTGAGATTTCCGTACCTGCGGGTGTATGGATACTGCCCATGGCTTTATCCAACTACTTACTAATATTACTCAACGTATCGGCCATCCAGTACAATCTTATTTTTTGTAATCCAGCAATTGTGTAAATTGAACCTAAAATCCTCGGCACCGAATCATGCACGCTATCTAATCGGCTACCGAAGAGATAGATATTGTATAAATTTGATGAACTCTCCGGTAGCGTAGTTGGTAGCGTCCGCGCCTAGCAGTCCGGGAAATGCGGGTTCGAATCCCCATCTGTAAAAAAATTAAAATCCAAAAAAGCTGGACTGGTCCATTGGGTTGAGTAATTATCTGACAAACAATTCTCGCCAAAAATAATCTGTCATCACATTGCGGAGATCTATATATACTCCTATTTCGGGGTGGATATCTTCACACTGTGTAGATCCATATGCTCCACGTTGGCAGCGAACATGGTATAAAAATAATAATAAAAGATTTAATCTTTTAAAGCAATGGCTTACCAATGAAATAATATATTTTCACATCAAAGGCACACGATTTTACAATTGAATTTATTAAGATATTCAATTTAGAAATTGAAACATACGAAAGGTTTTAGTGTCACTTAGTTGAATATATAAAATCCATAATTGTTTAAAATATAATTTATTACCACGGACTGGTCAGTGGCGTACTGACGGCTAGTATCGAGTGGGCAAACTGTGGAGGTTCGTGTTGATTAATTTTACGACTACGGTCATAATCTCGATCAGAGGCTTTAACCAGGGTGCGTGACATCATCTCCAAATCGAATTTAGTGAATCGTGTATAGCAGAACCTAAAATAATATGATTCTCGGCAAATCCGGAATAAGTAAATAAGTAGCAAAACTAACTTTGGATTTAAATCTAAGCCCAACAACAGAACAAAATCTTATAGTTAATCCTATTTCGTCATATAGATTTATATTTATATTTATTTATTATATTTAATCCGAAAGTGGAGCATATGAATCTACACAGTGTGAAGATATTCGCGAAGTGTAAGGATTTCAAACATGTATTGACAGATTATTTTTCATGACAATTATGCAGCCAGTCCTGAATATTTGAATTGAAAAAATATATTACTTAAAACTGAGCAATATATAGAATTGTACACGTAGTTTTATCCGATTGACGATTGTTACAATAAGAAAGTATAAGCTATACGAGAAATATATATGTCTTTCATCGATATAATATTTCTTTGTACCATGTTCGTTATAAAAATAGAGCATGGGAATTTAGTGTCCAAATGACCACTTAAGAAATTGAACATGGATCTCAACAGAGTGAAGATGAACCAGTCTAGAAATATATTATATGGATTCCCGTCATGTCTTAATTTGATAGATATTCTTTGCGAGAATCGGTTGTCAGCTTACTGTTGAACCTATGAATTTGGCATAGTAGTGCATTATTCAAAATCCAGCAGCTGTGAGATCGAACCCGCAATATCCGATTCCAATGCGAGCGCGCTTACCTAACCTAACCTCAACTAACCAACATAACCTTACCTCTCAGTTATCGGGAAGACTGCAAATAATACAATGTATGAAATAAAATTTATACGGTCAATCTTAAGTTATTCAAAAATAGTTTGAATGAATATTTGATAATTTTATTAAGATTATTCGTTCTTATTACGAAACTAAATAACGTTAATAAATAATAATTTGTTTACATATTATATAGTTTTGAGACACTCTATATATAATTCGAGTAAGTTAGAGGCGAAATACGAAGGTTCTGTCTACGGTGGCCCAAAAGCTCATTGACATAACCCATCATTCGCCCGCATCACTAATGCTAATTATAACCTTTTTCATAATTTGGTCGTCGTAGTTCACGAATCGACCCTCTTAAAGAATATTCAATTACGACTGAGCGAAGTGGAGAATATTAAGGATTTAATTAATTAGATTATAATTCCTACTGGGGGAGCATTGTTTTGATCATTTCTTTGAAGTGTAAAATATATATACCGATGTATTGAGAAGATCGTTCAATGCAAAAATACTTGACAGTATTTTGCTTAAAGATACTGAATATTAAAATGCACGTTTCAAAACTTTATCATAATTCAATAAATAACCAGTCTAAATTAATATCAATTTTACAGTCTCGTAAAATGGACGATTTTTATAAATGCAGGCATCAGTGAACACATTGCGTTTTAAAGACAATCGCTGAAATCCTCCGAAAACAAATTTTAATCAAGATTGAGTGCGTGATGTATGGCATACTTATCCACGATATGCAAAGCATCCCATGTATTTTTTATACCATGATCGTTCCCAAATTGGAGCATATGGATCGACACAGTGTGAAGATATCCAACCTGAAAGTGGAGTTTATGAATCTCTTCAATGTGTAGAGGTCTTGACAGATTATATTTCACGAGAATTGTTTCTCAGACAATTGTTCAACTCAGTGGGCGTCCAGTCCTGCATTTTTGGATTTTTTTAAACTCGACAGAATTAAACTCGTATTCCTCGGATCGCACGGCGCGCACGCTACCAATAACGCTACCGGAGAGACTTGACTAATATATCTACTCGTATTCGGCAAAGTTAAATAATGCTGATATGAATGATTCAAAACAATTGGTGAGTGGCACAAAGTCTTGTAGGTGGCTAAAGGAGAAAGAAGACGAATTAGATAAAAAAAAATGGTAAAAAACGTCTGTTTTAAAACTTATTTTTACATTGCATAACACTGTCTGATCAACTTATTTGTAAAAATAGTTTAAAATTAAAGTAATCTTTATTGAATAGCAGCGCTTTTTAAGTGACACTTAAAATGAAGTCATTATTGATGAGTTGAATTATATTAATCTAATGAGCACGATTGAATTGATCTTCGCAAATTGATTTGATAAGAGCGACAGACATCCGCTCCGGAAGTACCCACATACTTTGATCGCAAAATGGCAAAGTAGGTTGTACAGCTTCGTCTTAGGAGTTAGGTAGGTAGGTGTGGCATTTAGACTGATTAAAGAAACGTCTCGAGAAGTCACTAATTGGATCCTGTCAAGCCTGTCCTGGTCTATCGCTGGAACTGAAGTAATCTGACACCCCGTCTAGCGAGATTGCCGTTTTAACCCACTACGTGCGACTAAAACGGTCAACGTTTTGCAAAATACAAACTGTAATTGATACGCGGAGAAATTATGGATTTTTTTCATTCATTTTTCATCTATTACAAGGCATATTCAATCGAATAACTATTTAATAATAACGATATATTATTATATCGAAAGTCAAAAAGAAAAAAGTAAGTAAATGAATTAGCTATGAGAGTAATCGTAAAGAAAACGTAGTTTTTGACAAAAAAGACGTAACAAATATTACATGAGATACAAAATACGCTTATTTTTTAATGATTTTGGCTTTATGTCAAAGCATTAAACAATAAAAACCTTGATGTGCACGAAGACTGAAACTGATATCTTATTTAATTGATTGGGTATTTATAAATTGATATAAAAATAAACCAATAATATTGATCTAGTGGGAGTCTTTTTTCTTGGTCGTAATCTTGACAGGTCATCTTTTCTTCAAACTTAAAAGTTAAATTTAGGTACTAATTCAGCTTTATCAGCTCATATCCTTTTTATTGAACGTGTATTTAGTTGCATACATTGTGATAAACGAAAGAAACTATTTTGAAAAAACTAGTGGTAACATCTTCTACAGTTCATATAAAAATCCAAATCAAAATATTAAAACTTTAATAAATTAATTTTATGTCTAACAGTTTTTTATTATTATTTGCAATCTGTATATACAGTATTGGGAGGGTTAAGCCTGGTGTCTTTAAACTAGTATAAAAGAGATTAATGTACCCACTTTATAAAACGTACGGTGTGTTTATAATACAACATGACTTTATTAGACACGTGGGCTCTTAATTAATTTTACATTAGCGATTACATACTTGCAAAAATATGTCATTACTTTCGCTTCAATATGCCTGATTTAAGGCACCCTAGTTAAATTAGGCGTATTTATTTATCTGATATTTAAAAAAAAAACCAAAAACTTCTAAATACACCTGTGGCTTACTTAAATTTTAAATCATAGATTTTATTTTGAACCAAATCGACACATCGTCGCCAATATTGCAGGAACACGGATCTTGATTTTTCGATTTAAGTAACTTTGTAAAGTATATATTTATTTTTTACAATCTCTTGTGTTATTTATTCCATTTTTGCATTAGAAAATACGTTTATAAGACTTAAATTATGTGTTAGTGCGAAAATGTGCCAATAATACGAAAGATTGCAAAAAATAAGACTTTACTTAAAAATCAAGATACGTGTTCCTACAATATTGGCAACGACGTGAACAATTTACGTAATAAGCTTTGTCAAGTAGACTTACGTTACGTATTTGACAAAGCCTATCTAAATTCAATAAGAGTTGTAGTTTATATAACCTTTATATTGCTAGTAAAATTCATAAATATTTCAATATACATAATCATACTTACCAGTATTTGGTAAGTTTCACATCATTTTGAAAAGGGGTATTGCCGAAAGAAGATGTTTTTGCTTAGACGACTTACCTGAAAAATAAAATAAAAAAACTTAATTATAAACTGACAACAAATATAATATTTTTATAGACTTTTAAAAGTTTGTGGTATATTTTGAGACTTCTGTACTTGCGGGTGTATGGATACTATCCATGGCTTTATCCAACTGC